>JAOVVI020000843.1:7790-27686 GCA_028571085.2 Nepenthes alata | reverse complement strand
TCTGAAAATAAGATACCATGCTTATTAGTTTATGCAAAACTATCAATTATTTCTCGTGGATTTATTTACGTTGTCTTTGTAAAACTAGAGAGCCACCGGAGCCCAAGCATGGATTTAGTTTAAGAAATGGTTGCTTCTTGAGCTCGGTTAAAGCAAATATCATTTGATACTTTATTCATCGTCTGGGACATTCTTCAATAAACTACCAATTGTATAACCCAAAACATACTCGGCAATCTTGAAGTATGACATTAAGATATAAATTGAAAATTGAAGTCAAGGTTCATAGAATAACAGTTTGAAATCCTTATGACAAGAAATTAGCTTAAACTGGAAATGAACATCGGTGTCCAATCCCGCCCACCTACCTCCATCATCACCGTATGCTCATCGGTCTGACCTGACCTCAAGCGACATTCTATGCCATTTTAATTAGTTAGCTCTGGACAGAAGGCATCTCCCGTGTGATCTCAATGTGTATTTTGTTTTTGACAGTTCTATACTTTCCTGTGAACTGTTTAATAATAAGCTTATTTATTACGAGCCTAATAAGGTCTTCCGCCTCAGATGCGCCTAGGCCTTTTATGCACCTGCTTTTCACATGGTCCTCGGTTGCTTGTTTGTTTCGTTATTTAAGTTATTTCATTTGTTAATTTGTTGTTACATGTGGATTGCTACATATGGATTGTTATTGCTTATGTACTTGTACTGGCATACCGTTGGAATCAGAGAAAATTATTTCCAATTCGTTCTTCTTCTGTCTGACTCTTCCCCCTTCTCTCGGTCTTTCTCATCTGCCCTCTTAGACGCTTTACATTCCCCTTTCCCTCTCTTCCTTTACTTTTCCTCTGTTTATCTCCCTGGTTCTCCTCTGTCTCCCTCTAATTTCCTCTGTTGAACTTCCCCTCTCGTGTCTGTTCATGTTATTTCTATTTACCATTTCTTGTACAATTAAAGTTTTTCTCGATCTTTACATTATCAGCCTTATTTTTTTAATATTATTTTTTATCCCAAAGTTTATTTTGTCACCATATTGTTTTTGAAAGATGTGTGCACGATCCATCTTGTTGCATGTCATGCCTACTGAAAGAGTGCCATTATTCAGTTTCGGTTTATGCAAAATAACAGATGGGGACATTGGTTAATTTTTTGTTAATTATCCATTCCATATGTATATTGTCTAGCCCTCGTAGAATAAACACGAACATCTTACAATTTGAAATCAACAACTTGAAAATAATAAATTTTAAAATTAAAAAAAAAATTGTCTTGAAAACTCATAAATTATGTTCTATTGAGAAAAATATAAAAATCTTAGTATCTATAATATTCAATTATGTACCTAAATAGATCTTATTAAAAGATAAATCCTAATATGGAAACCTAATATCCATCACCAATGGACATTGATTCCTCAAAAACAGATCCTACTATAAATGTTGTAAAAAAAAATATGAACTCTAAACTAAGCAAATATGAAATCTTACTATAGATCAAGCCATGCTCAATATTATTTAATCTCTATAGGTAAACTTCATGTGACCTCATATGAATATATTATGAAATATCATAATATATGTATTTTTTTATTAATTTCTTATGGTGGTTCATTTTGAATATAAAATAAAAAAAATCTCTACAAAGTATGGTCATTTTTAAGGAATCAAAGTCATATAACATATTATAGATGATTTAATATGACTTTTTTTTAAAAGAATTTTAGACATATAAAAAGATTCTTTAAGATGCTTACAAAAAAATAAATTACATGTAAGAAGATATTTATCTTCAAATTTAAAAATATTAAAATTTATTAACAAATTTTAATATTTTATATAGATGTGGATAATATGCTTCAAAATGTGAGAAATATTATGAAAAAGAGACTTATATGCAAACCAAATATCAAATGGAATATGAGTGGGTATTTACATGTAATAAATAGAAAATGTAAAATCTTATATTTTAAGCAAATATGAAGAATAAACTTAAAAACTTTAATAAAAAAAAACTTAAAATTTACTTATTTTAACTTCAAATCTGACAATCATTGAAGTTTAATCTCTAAAGTCCTCTTCCTCTAGTTCCTCTCCCTTTTATTCACGTCTTTCTATATTTTTTTATCTAAAAATTTAAAACAATAAGCTGAAAAATAATAAAAATCTATTATATAATAGACTAATATTCATGCACTCTGATGGGTGTATCGAAAATGGGCTGGCCCAAAGTCAACGAAAGTCCAAAATGGACGGTCAACTCGTTAACGGCCCAGTTGGAGAACAGGCCCAAGCGCTGGAATGCTTAGGACCGTCAAGGCGGCTAACTCACACCCAGACGATCAACTCAAATGTTGACCGTTTGCGTACTGTAGCATGAGCCCAACAGTAATTTTGTCTACAGTTATGGATCTGGCCCACTTGAACCTGCGATCCATCAGACGACCAGCAACGGCTCTCCCAACATCTTTCACAATCCCAGCTGGCTCCTGAAATTGACATTGATAAAATCAGCGCCCTTCACGTAAGGAAGGTGCCAGCTTTTTCCAATCTCCTGCAAACTGGGGATTCCAACGGTAAAATACACAGAATAAATGTGGACAATTTGACCGCCACGGAAGGAAACTATCTCGGTCCATTTCGCAACCGACATCAGCACTGAAAGGCAGGCCAACTAGGAATCACGCAAGGGATCACTCCTTCCAAAGGAGGGAGATCACCTTGTCATCTGTAAATAAGCCCTAGAATCCTCATTCAGGGCACGCTAACTTTTACACATGAAAACTTGGACTCTCTACTGATACTCAAAAAATCCAAGGCATACAATGTGCTGGTGACAGCCGTTTACTGCGTCCCGACCATCCAAATTCAAGACGATGGATTTGCCTCTCTTTCATCTGGAGATCCACTCACACTCTCTCTCGCTTTCTCTTTAAATTCTCAATTTCAGTAACATTCTCATATTTCGAAGGCTGTTTGCTGACTTGAGCGTTGGAGTATTTTCGGTGGGATAATTTTCTGCTGACACACTGACCTCCTATTTGTTTTAGTGGTATGCAGGATCTTAACTCAGTGAACGGAGCCGGAACCAGGACAAGCGGACCAGCCCGAATCTGTTCAAAGTTCGGATCCAGTGACGCATCACACTCATTAAACACCTATCAAAGTAAATACTAATTTCAATCTGTGCAGTTTATCAGACGTGTATCAGATATAAATGTATTAGAAACACATATACTTATGCGCTCATCATATAGATTAAATGCAAAGATACTCTCTTAAATATGTTCATGTGTAACTCAAGTATATATTAAGCACCGCTCAAGCCTAAACTAAAATTTTAATTCGAACTTACAATTAATCTTAATATTTCATTAATTCATTTTAATTCAGTATCATTAAATAATTCTTAATATTTGGATCACATATTTATTCCATTCTAATTTTGCTCAAAACTTTAATGTACTTAATATTTTTTTATCATACATATATGTCTACTTATCATAAAACGATTCTCAATTCTTGATTCAACGTTTTTTAGTGTGCTTTAGAAAGCATTTAGCTTCAACTAATGATGGGATGGTAAGGCCATAAAGTAAGTTCAATTGGAAGCCTAAGTCAAAATAGCTCGGACAAAGTGACCGGCTCTTTAGAGTTAGAGATAGGGGGGCGGAGTAATTTTCTAAAAAAATTATCCAAAATTGAATGATTTTCTAATATAGTGAGTGATTCTTCCTATTTTTAGTATTACTTCCTGCCCTCAAATTTCTAGCATTCAAATCTTATGATATTAATCAATTATTTAAAGATATTTTATCATTTCATATCTAAATACCTATTCAAACAATTACATGTTTTAAAAATAATTATACATAATTTGTGGCAAATATGCCATTGCAGAGAGCACAAACTAGACAATACAAAGCAATATTGTTACTTATTGTGCTAATGTTCATTTATATAGGGTCGGATTAGAGAGCCTAGGTGAAGGGATCACCATAAGAGGCGTCTTCTTCCTCACCACAATCCCAGGTTCCTCCTCAAGATCCAACTTCTCCCCCTCCGCAGTTTTCCAGTCGAAAGAATGCAAAAGCGCAGCAAGGGTAAGCATCATAATCCTTTCGGCCATGGCTGTTCCGGCGCAAATCCTCCGGCCTGAACTGAACGGCAAATAAGTGAAGTCATTCCCACTGAAATCATATGCGCCATGCAAAAACCTCTCCGGAGAAAACTCCGACGGGTTTTCCCATATCGACGGGTCCCTGTGAATACTCCACACGTTGATGAAAACCCGAGATCCTTCTGGAACTGTGTAGCCGCCGATCAAGCATGACTTGCTGGGCCGGTGTGGGACGACAAGAGCGACCGGAGGGTGAAGCCGGAGTGTCTCTTTTACTACGGCGAGCAAAGAAGGGAGTTTATGAATATGATGCTCCTCTAGTATGTCATCATGGCCGACGACGTTGTCTATTTCTTCTTGGAGTTTGATTATTAACGGTGGCCTGTTCATTATCTCGGCCATGGCGAACTCCATTGTGCTGGAGGTTGTGTCTGCTCCGCCGAGTATCATATCCTGCATGTAGAATAAATGGATCATTGTTACTTTATTTTATATATGTATATATTAGATATCTAAAATATATTCCTATAATATTTGATATCTTAGCGGGCCAAACAAACAACTTAACCCAAAACTTGAAATAACCTACGTGGCAGCCCAATACCTGCAGCCAATAGGCACCTCCTGCAGTTCATTAATGCGACTGCAGACAGTAGATGCAGAGCAAAAGGGGCGAGCCAATGGGAAAATGTCAACCCTACCGGTTGCTACTCGCACTGATCCCTACAACTGGTCAGCCAATCCTTACGCGAGAAGAAGGCCAAGCGTGGTCAGCGATGCACGACGGTCTCCTCACCGCCACAAGACGACAACTGACACCACCGGTTGCCACTAACAATCAACGACTGGCAAATCCCTGAAGAGAGGATTTTTGCGCCCAAGGCTCCACACTAGGGAGCCTATAAATTTCCTCTCCTTTTACAGGAGAGAGGATCCCGATCCCCAATTCGATTCCCAGTTTGATTCTGAATCGCAAATCTGAGCTTGGACATTGAGACGAGCACTCTTCGAGTTCTTGCTCTCACACTTATATCTAGCGTTAACTTTCCACAGCCTCTCTCAGGCTATTAAAGTGAGCCACCCATTACGTTGCATCCAGGGAGTCAGACCTCCCACGAAACGCTCATCGAGTTCCATACTCTTGCATCTACACATTCCGACCACACACTCAACATATTTTCGCACACCTCTAAGAACACGTCCCTTTCCGTCCATTGCGGGAGGTTACTGACTTGAGCGTCAGAGTATTTTCAGTGGGAAAAATTTTACCGACCTCTGACCTCTTATTTGTAGTTTATGTTGTGCAAGTTTCAGGTTAACAACGACGAAGACCGGACCCATTCGCGATCCTATTCGAACGATGAAGAATCCGAAAGCTCCATAATCCGTACGACAACCAGGGACCCAGGATGCTACATTGGCGCCGTCTATGGGAACGCGATAAAAAGTCTAGCATTCCCCCCTTGACACTCACTCGCTTACACCAAGATAGTCAACACCAGGGCGGAAGCTAGCGCGCCAACAAGAGACGCAACTGCTCACGACAACGACCCCTCAGTGGGTAGTCGTGTCGACGAGCAGCTGCAACCTGACGTTCACCAATTGGCTGCCGAAATGGGCGACATGAGACTGATACTTTAGGCCATCTGCAACCGAACGGGCACCCAGTGGATGAGAGCTGCTCCCCCAACTTATGAGGCGTCATCCTCTAGGCAAGGAAGGCGTAGTACTAGATCCCCTAGGGGTAGATCAGACTGGCCTGATGACACCGAGGCCCAGGCGGTTATCGGCAGTAGGGCCTAGACAGTGGCTAGAAGCCACTCTAGCCATGATGAGCGGGAGGAGAGCCCAAAGCGGCGCAACCCTAGCAACTCCCGTAGTGAAAGGAGGCAGACAACCGCAGGCTAGTGCAGTGAGCGGCCACCCCATGTAGAAAGTCATCGCGACCAGCACGCCTAGCAGATTCCGCGGGGTCACACGGAGCTCCGGGACATCATCAACACATGGAAACGCGAGTCCAGCCCGCCAATAGGGGAAAAGGTGAAGGTGATGTGGGACCACCTGTTCAAGGAGAAGTCTGTACGGTCTTTCGCTGACCTGCGGATATCACCCTTCGCCATGGATGTCCAAACCCAACCGCTTCCCCACAAGTTCAAAATGCCAACGCTGGACGGATACGATGGGAGTAATGATCCAATGGACCACCTCAACTACTTTCACACTCACCTGTCTCTCCATAGAGCGAGCGACGCAGTGATGTGTCAGTATTTTCCCATCACCCTTACGGGGGATGCGCTGCTTTAGTTCCATTGCCTCCCGCCAAACTCCATCTGCTCCTTTGACGAGCTCGCAGACTCCTTGAGCAAGTTTGCCTCCATCCAAAGGAAGAAGAAGCAACCATGGCACCTGGTTCGCCTCTGACAGAGGTCGGACGAAAGCTTGAAGTGATTCCTCAACTGTTTCATCACTGAAGCGTGCCGAATTCTCTAGCTCTTTGACCAGCTGAAGCTCAATGCCTTTATCGCCACGCTGGCAACTAGGGACTTCTTCAAGCACTTGTTGCACCAGCCCCCTCAGTCCTTCTGGAAAGTTGAGGCTATCGCCCAAACTTATATCTTGAAGAAAGAGGCCAACGAGGCAAAGCGTCCCGAACGTACAAACCACCCTCAAAAGACCCTAAGCCAGCCGTCATGAAGAAGAGGGACGGCGACAGCAACCGCTTCCAGGAACGCCGCAAGCAGCCTCGACCTTCGCCGGGATCCAAGAAGGAATATGGACCAACGTCCCTTACTCCCCTGAACGACACCCGTGTGAACATCCTGATACAGATCCAGGATGAGAAGTTCTTTAAATGGCCAAAGGCATCGATGGGCCCAAGCGGTGGAGATCAGACGAAATACTGCCAATACCACCACTGCCTGGAACACTCTACAGAGAGCTGCCGGAACTTACAGTAGGAGATAGAGGACCTGATCCATCGTGGACACCTCAAATGGTTCGTGAATGGTTTAGGGCAGGCCCTCGCAGCCTCCGAAGGCAATGCGAGCGATCCTTCGAGGAACAGTACGATCGCCGGCATGATCAGCATGATCTCAACTGAGCCAGCCAAGAGTAGCAGGCAGGCGCAACCCAAGCTGGTTTCCAGCAGCAAGAGAGCGATAGTAGGGGATAGGAGTGATATCATTAGTTTTAGCAACGATCATATGATACATGTCACCTTCCCTTATTCAGATCCCCTTATTGTATCAGCTCTCATTTCAGACGGTATGGTCGATTATCAGCTGAAACGAGTCTTTATTAATAATGAAAGCTCTCAAAATTTACTGTATCTTGATGCTTTCTTCAAGCTTGGATTGAGACGAAATCAGATGAAAGCGGCCAATGGCCCTTTATACAGCCTGGATAATAAACCTGTACCCGTGTAGGGAAAAATCCAGCTAGAGATCACAATGGGAACTTACCCGCATACCGTAATGCGAGAACTAACGTTCCTTATCGTCGATCTACCATCCGTCTACAACACCATCCTAGGCAAACCGTTCCTCACGTTCTTCGAGGCCGTTACTTCAATCTCTCATCTGAAGGTAAAATTTTTGACCCTGTGCGGTGTGGAAAAAGATGCTCGGTGATCACATGATAGGGCCGATGTGCTGCTTATCCCAAGTCACCCCAGTGATGCTTGACCGTATGAACGGGGACTTGGATCTCCGAGATGAAGCCACGCTGCAACAAGCCCAGTTAGCTGAAGCAACCAAAATGGTCCCTCTGGACCCTGCCGAGATGGAGAAGTGGTTGCACATTGACGGCTCTCCCACTACGGCCAACCACGACTGGCTCATTAACTTCCTCCGGAAGAACTCAGATGTGTTCGCGTGGGTCCCTACCGACATGCCCGGGATACCAGCTGGAGTACTGGTCGATAAGTTGGGCCTCAATCCTGGTCACAAATCCGTCAGAAAAAAGCACAGGAACCACTCCGTCAAGAAGCTAGTAACTATAAGAGAGGAAGTGAAGAGACTATTGGACGCCGGATTCATAAGGGAGGTCCAGTATTCGGACTGGCTATCCAACTTTGTGCTCGTAAAAAAAAGTAACGGCAAGTGACAAATATGCGTGGACTTCACTAAAGTGAATAAATCCTATCCTAAAGACAGCTTCCCACTCCCTCGGATCGATCAATTGGTAGATTTCACGTTCGGGTACGAACCCCTGAGTTTTATGGACGCCTACTCTAGCTATAACCAGATCAGGATGGACCTGGACGATGAAGAACACACCTCCTTCATGACCGACCAGGGAACGTATTACTACAAGGTCATACCTTTCGGTCTCAAGAACGTTAGGGCAACCTACCAGTGCCTTGTGAACAAGATGATCGAGGCCCATATCGGAAAGAACATGGAGGTATACGTTGATGACATGCTCGTCAAGAGTTGGACAGCCGACGACCACGTTCATGATCTGGAGGAGACGTTCCAGGTGCTCCGAGCTCACAAGATGAAGCTCAACCTAGCCAAGTGTGTGTTTGGGGTAACTTTCAAAAAGTTCTTAGGCTTTATTGTGTTCCAACGCGGCATAGAAGCGAACCCGGAGAAAATCAGAGCCATCCTTGATATGAGCCGTCCAGGGACTATGAGGGAAGTTCAGAAGCTCACAGGACGGCTAGTAGCCCTATCTCTATTTCTGGCCAAGTCCGTGAAGAAGTACCTACCCTTCGTCAAGGTGCTCAGAGGAATAAAAGCGTTCGGATTTTGGTGGATGAACGAGTGCGAGGAAGCATTCTAAGAGCTAAAGGCGTACCTCATCAGTTCACCTCTCCTGGGCTCACCATTCGCGGATCGGACACGGCGCTCAGCTTAGTGCTTGTCAGAGAGCACGAGGGCACAAAGCTGCCAGTGTAATAGATGAGTAGGGTTCGGTACCCGTATGAGGAGAGGATTGCACTAACCCTTATCTATTCCGTGCAAAAGTTGAGGCCGTACTTTCAAGTACACCGGGTCGTCGTGCTGACGAATCAACCCCTGAAGTCAATCCTCCGAAAGCTAGAGACCTCTGGGCGCCTGATTAAGTGGACAATAGAGTTGGACGAGTTCGACATAAAATTCCGACCACGATCGGCCCTTAAGCGCCAGACTCTAGCGGATTTCATCGTCGAGGCAGCGACCCCAACTCTAGATGCTCCACACAGCCCGAAAAGCTTGGACGCATCACACGTCCCCATGTGGATCCTGAATGTCGACGAATCATCGACCAAGACAGGCAGCGAAACTAGAGTCATGCTCAGAACTCCATACATGATAGAGATCAACTCCCTACCACCAATAACGTGGCAGAATACGAAGTCCTTGCGAGACTTCGTCTGACAAAGGAGCGCTCCGCAAAATCGCTGGTCGTAAACAACGACTCGAAGCTAGTGGTCAATCAGATCCAATGAGCCTTCGAGGCATCAAACTCTCAACTCGCAAAGTACCTGGCGAAAGAGAAAGCCCAGATCCAGGAGTTTGAAAGTTTCGAGATCGAACACATCCCCATAGTCAAAAACCAAAAAGCCGATCATTGGTAAGGGATGAAACTAAAGGATCTCCGGAGTACTACACCGAGAACCTGTATGAAGTCCTGGCCACGCTAAGTGTGGATGGTCTGGACCAGGAAGTGCTGCAGGTTAACGAGGGCAACAATTGGATGACCCCATACCACAGGTATCTGATCGACAGAACATTACCTGTGGACACCGACGAGGCCAAGCGAATCAAGAAGACAGCAGGTTGGTACGCAGTCATCGATGAGAGGTTATAACGGCGGGGGTATTCCACTCCCTACCTAAAATGCCTAACTCCTAAGGAAGCTAAGTATGCACTAAGTGAAGTCTACCTCAGCATATGCGACTTGCACATCGGAGAAAAAAAGCTCACATTCAAGATCATGCGACAAGGTCTTTTCTGGCCCACGATAATGCGAGACGCTCTAGAATTCGTGAAGAAGTGCAAAAGCTATCAGGTTCATGGGCCGTGGCTCATCTGCCTCACACAGAGCTGCGCAGCCTTCAGTCCCCATGGCCGTTCACGCAGTGTTAGCCCTATAAATCTAATGGGCCGGCCTCTCCTAGGAAGTCTTTCAAGCGAGAGCTATCAAAGATCCCGATGTTCCCCGGATGAAAGATGCCCACTGAGACACCGGAAGCGCGACGGAGGCAATCTGATGGCACAGATGGACGCCATCCTAGAACCTAGCATCGAGTGTGAGATGCACCTCCTTTGGAGTGAACCGCAGCCTAAGGTCTGTGGAAAGGTGAGAGATGTCGTCCTCCAGAGTGGATGCCAATCCCCTTAGCTGCTCAGCCTCTTGCCTCAAGTGCGTGCTCTCCAGCGCTAGCTGCCTGTTCTCTTCCCTCAGCAGATCATTTTCCTCCCTGAGCGCACTAATTTCAATTCCCACGTCTTGGGCTGGCTCCTGCTCGGACTCTTCCCTGACACGATGAAAGTATCTACGCAGTTGAGTGAACACTGCGTCGAGGGAGTTGAGTGTCCCAGGGACTTGCAAAGGAAAAAGAAAGGTCAGAAATTTGAAGAGTTCCAGTCAGCAGAGGAACACGGGATCCAGCACAGTCATACCTGAATAAGGGACGCATCCGTGCGATGAGGACCACCTCTTAACGCTGACAAGCTTGGGGGCTCTATGTGTTCGGAAACGATCTCCGCGGAGCTGGGAACGTCTAGAGCCAAGCGTGATATAGGAATGCTTGGGGCTCCGGCTCCTGAACCATCCCTCCCGCGACAATTCCTAGAGCAAAGTTAACGCCAGGCGGACTGGCAACCCGTCCGGCTTTGACTTCCTCCTCGACGGTAGCACTCTCCTGGGCGCACGCCTCTAAAGGCGCCCTATCAGGAGATTTGGTGAGCTCTGGAGTCCTTGTTGGCTCCGGCGCAGGCTCCAAAGCCCCAACCTCCTCGGAATCTAGCGCGTTAATCCCCATGATTAGTGCGCCCTTAGCAGCCGCTTCCTGCGGCTCTAGATTAACGAAGGGACTCACAGGGGACTCTCCTCCGGAAGGAAGCTCCACCATGGGAATTCCATACTTAGCCAACGCCGCGGTGGGAATCAGCAAATTCTCGGCTGCTCCCTCTTGCGGCTCAGCATCTGACGCCCGCTCTGTAGTAGGGCTCACGGCACATGTGGATGGCCCCTCAGCAAGCCTCCGCGACCTCCAAGTGGAGGTGCCTCTAGCTTCTCTCAGCCTCTTCAGCGGGTCCTCCACCTCTTCATCTGAAGAAGTCTCCAACAGTGAGCAACTCTCCCCTGTGTCTTCACCCAACAACTCCCGGAGAATGATGGCCCCGAGCTTCTTCTTCTCTAGACCAGTGATGGCCTAGCTAGACTCTGGGCCCCACTTGGCGATAGCAGGGGCATGGGAGGTCAAATAGTAACCTTGGACGGAAAACGTCTTCATCTTCGAGTGGATGGCAGCGACTAACTCCGCTGCTTCACTCACCTCCTTGGTGGCCAGGTCTCCACAAAAGAACCTCTGGATTGGACCCCACTCGTGAGAGAGCTCCAAATCTGAGGGCTCTTGCAAGAAGAAAAAGTGGTTCTTCCATTTCTTCACCGAGTTCGGATTGGTCCCGAAAGTGGAAGCCAATGCAGGGAGACATCAAAATCCAATCCTCAGACTCCGTAAAACGAAAGATGACCTTCGTCGCATTAGCATCGAACACGCAAGAATGCAGGCGAGCGAAGACCCACAAAGTAACCAAATAGCACATGGCATTAGGATGGAGCCTCGCAATGGGGACACCCAATGCGTCGACAAGTGCAAACAGATCGCACGGCATGGGATAGCGATGCCCTCGCTTCAGATGGTTCTTGTACATGGCGTTAAAGCCCTCTAGAGGGGCATTGGCCCTATTAGTCGGGCCAAGAGTGCAGTAAGCTGCACCATTGGGGACCCCGTAGTCCACCATCAATGCGACAATGGCGCTCGCCGTTAGAACGGACCTAGTGTTGTTACCCCATGGCGAATTATGCAAGAAACTCAGGAAGTGGAGGGAGAACTCTTCTTCGCCATCTCTTTTGCTCAAGGAAATATTAGGAGCTCTCAGTGCAAGGAAGTGCAAAGAATGGAACCCATCAAGGCACTAAAATACGCAACGAGGTACCATTATGCGTGAAACTCAATCGGCATTTTGCTTGATGACTAGGCCACATGTCCATTCAGCAGAAGCCCCGCGAGTTCTCAAACGGTAGCTAATCATGGCCCCTACCAAATTGCGAATCACCATCTCCTCAGCCGCCTACCAGAATCCTGACTGTCACACCTGCATTTAATATGGGGATGTTGACCAGCAGGACTAACGGTGGCTTGGCTTCCAAGGGGTGTATCAAGAAGGAAAGATAAACCACTCCAACATAACGAACGACGGTAAATAAAGGGTGCGACTAAGTAAAAAGTTTTATTATGTAAACTATTAATAAACTCTTTTTACAGCAGGAAGTAGCCAGTGGTCACAGATTACAATTAACTGCCTTCTCCGGGCCCAGAAGGATCTGGGGCCCTGTACTCTGTCAGATCCACACGCGTTAGAGTGCCTGAGTTTCGAGAGTCCAGGACGCCGATGCGGAAGGTTGACTCCTCAAGCAGGACTATCCTCTCCTTTCCAGTGTAGGAGCCATCTCCTCCGGCCTGAACCTTGACCTTAACTCAGCCTCCAATTACGCACGTTCCTCTCCAGAGTGCGCCTGGAATTGCTCGAACTCCTCCTGAAGAGCCGAAATGTGGTCTTGAGCCTGCATGTTGGCACCAACAAGCCTCAACGCCCTTGCTTCTGACTTCGTCCATGCTCGCTCAAAGCGCACCACGTGAGCCTGAGCCTGCTCAACCACATCGGCAGTGGCTTGAACGTGGGCCTCCATATCTTCCATGGCCCTGGCGACTTAATGAAGCACGAGGTCCACTCGCCAAGGCCTGTGGAGTCGCAAGGAAGTGGATGCCCCCTCCACCTCAAAGCCCGGTGGAGCCCATAGAAATCTCTCGGTCCTATGACAGAGGCCTCTGAGTGGCAGCCTTCTGCTGTCGTAGCACCAAGTGCAGCTTCATCATGGATCCCTGAGGCATGTGTACCTCTCACGGATTCCCCAGAGGATGGCTTAGATTCTGATGAAGAAGACGATCTCCCCATTCGTGTCGAGATAAAAAGAGCTAAAGATAGCATGCGTTTCACGCTCTTGAAGCCACTAAATGACGCAAGGGCCTTGGAGGGAATTCAGGCATTTAAATAGCCAGTAACCCCCCTAATGAAACAGCATTGCCCCGAAGAAGAAGTGCATTGGGAGAGAGCCAACAAGCTCCTCCTATGTGGCGAATCCCTGAAGCGTCGCGCCTTTCCAAAGCAAGCCACTATGACGCGATGCCCCCAACACCACCCGCGCAATCAATCCATTAGAATATCCGATGGATGTGACGTCTGCCATCAGCGTTTGATCTCCTAAGATGGCAAACGTCAGCAATCTTTTCTCGCCCTGTCCTCCCGTTGACAATCTGTAAGGGGACTCAAGGGACGGCGTCGGCAGAACAGACCACAAGAAACTGGGAATGCTCAAGGGCACAGATTGGCGCGTGCGACGGCAAGTGGGTCCCGTAGCCCTCAAAATGTAACGTGTGAAGTAACAAAAAGAAGAAGATGCATGTGACAAGATAGAAGAATAAAGGCAACAACTACTACTTTTATTAATCAAAGATTCCTTTACAAAGTACAAGGCTTACGACAGCGAAAGTACAAAAAAAGGAAAAGGTACAACACGGAGCATAAAGGCCAAAATAGCGGCTCCGAATGCTTGAAACCTTATCGGGGAAGGTGATCTACATCAGATCTCTTGGACTCCACCGCCAGAGCCCTCGTCCGCTCAAACATCTAAGCCACCGGTGTTGACCAGACCCTAAAGGTTCATCAAATGCTAGCTGCAGTGGCAGAACCAGCACCCATAGTAGCAGTCCCAATAGGGATGCAACTAGCTTGCGCTCCCTCCCCCAGGGACACCTTCCACCTCCTATCTAGGTGGCACATACGATGAACCAATCACAGTTGTGGCCGTCAGCGATGCTCCGCAAGGATCCTCCCGCACACTGGGAATCATGCCACCCGTGAGGAAGGCATATAATAGCGGTAGAGCGGCCAAGCCACCCTCATTAGTATGAGAAACCGCCCACAATTGGGGCGTGAAGATAGTCTTCCGTAGAAGCTCCAGGTCTCCAGCAAGTCCATCCGATTCGTTAGCGAACTCCCGCTGGGAGTGGGACAAGCCAAGAGCCTCACATCACTCCTCTGAGAATTGGCTAAGGCATGGGTCTCCCTAGTCAGGGACTCCTCTATTTATGGGTGAGCCAGCGCCCTTCCCATGCCAAGCAAAGCAAGCTGCCTGAACGCCATCATTCACAAAACAAGAAAGTCCTCGATACAGGTGCAAATTCTTGCGTGCAAACCATTCCTTTCAGAGCACCGAATCTCTGTGGCATCTGAAAAGCCCACGTGATTGCCTAGGGAAGATGCGACGCCAGAAGAGGACAAGGTCTAGTGCGTCTCTAGGACGGACACGCGGTGGCCAGCAGGACCCTCAATGGACACGCGAGGCCTTGACTATTCGTTAGCCCAAGCTTGGGGGGCTAGTGTTGGGTCCAGTATCGCTAAGGCCCAGGGATGACAAGGCCCAATCCAGAAAGTAGCGGCCCAGACAATCAGTTCAGCCCAAAAACTGAAAGCAACCTACGTGGCAGCCCAATACTTGCAGCCAATAGGCGCCTCCTGCGGCTCATTAATACGGCCGTAGGAGGCAAGCGTATCACAAAAGGGGTGAGCAAATGAGGGAAGGTCAACCCTGCCAGTCGTGACTCGCACCGTTCCCTACAACTGGTCAGCCAATCCTCACGTGAGCAGCAGACCAAGCGTGGATAATGACGTATGGCGGTCTCCTCACCGCAGCAAGACAATAACTGACACCATCGGCTGCCACCAGCAATCAATGACAGGTGAATCCCTGCTAAAAGGATTCTCGCGCCCAAAGCTTCACACCAAGGAGCCTATAAATTCCCTCTCCTTTTATAGGAGAAGGGAGCCCCGATCAAGAACCCCCGATTTGATTCCCAGCCTAAACCCAAATCGCTAATCTGAGGCTGGGCATTGAGACGAGCCCTCTACAAGTTCTTACTCTCAAACTCACGCACAACGCCAATTTTTCACAGCTTTTCTCAGGCTACCAAAGTGAGCCACCCGTTGCGGTGCATCTAGGGAGCCAGACCTCTCACAAAACGCTTAACGAGTCCCATACTCTTGCATTCACACACTCCCACAGCACACTCAACATAATTCCGTGCACCTCTAAGCGTGCGTCCCTTTTCGTTTATTGCGGGAGGTTACTGACTTGAGCCTCGGAGTATTTTCGGTGCGAGAAATTCCGCCGACCCTTGACTTGTTGTTTTTAATTTGTATTGTACAGGTTTCAGGTTAATAACGACGGAGATTGGACCCGCTCGTGATCCTGTCTGGACGACGGTGAATTCGAAGGCTTCCTAATTCGTATAACTAGGGACCCAAAACGCAACAATTTTAAATTTTTTCAGTTTAATGTTTAAAAAGTTCAAAATAATGAGAGATAAAAAACAAATCTTATTTCAAAAGAAAATCATTTCAAGGTATTGATTCGGCTTATACTTTCACATTTAGAAGATTACGCCAGACTCAATATTTTAAAATTATCATGATAGTTAATAAAATATAATGAAATATATATATATATATATATATATAAATGTGTAGCTTAATCATTGTTAATTAATTTTATTACGTATGAAATTCACAAACGTGAAATATACAAAATAAAAAGAATATATTATTGTTTCCAAAAACAATTAGCTTGATTTCTCTCATGTACTCGCTTCCTATGCCCTAGTGCGATCATTGGGAATTCTTTGTTAGTGTCCTTTTTGTCTTTTCTCTCTTCTGAATTCAGTTTAGAAATATTATAGTTAACAACTATTATATCTCTAGCTTACATATAAGTTGTGAAAATTGTGATTTTTAGACTGCAACATAGGTGATGGTTTACCATCTACCCTTGAAAGGTTAGGAGGATCGATTTCTAAATTACATCATATCTGTCTTTCCAAATTAAGATAGCAGTTAGGCAATGAGCTTTTATAAATAAATCAACTAACTGATTACCCATAGATATTAAGGAGAGACAAGGGTTTTCATCTTTGAGGTGATGACAGTTAAAATACTAATTAATCTCGGTGTGTTTTGTATGTTCATAAAATACATTATTGTAAATAATTTAGATAATACTATTATTATAATAAAGAAGAATACCACAGGTTTGAAGTCACCAATATCCTATAAAAGCAAACAAAATTAAAAAAATTCAAATATAGTATCAATAAGACTCTAATATTCTACTTCAATGTTAGATCAAGTAAATTCTGTTTGCTTTTTGCTATGTTAAGAAATAATAGAATCCCCTATCAAGTATAGAAAATTAATAATAGACTATTAATCAGTAGAATCATCTACCAAATTAGTATCAAAGTAAACATGAAACTAAAACGAAAAGTGAGAAGAAAAATGTTGGCTTTGGAACAGAGTATCATTTAGATAATTTAGAATAAAAAAAAAACAATTGCATAGTAAACAAAACATAGAGTTGATATAAATTGACTAATAAGATGTAAAATAATAAAAATGTTAGCCATGATAATAGTGAGATATATGATACTTCTAACCATATGGTGATAAAGGGTAATATTAAAAAGAGGTTTGCCGTCGGTAACATAAAGTTTGATATTGTTATCAAAAGGACTATCAGCTGTTTACAAATAGTGAGTTGAATATGAGAAAAAAGATCATAAACATACTTAATTTGTGTCAAATTATAGTCATCAAAAGTGAAAGATACTTTAAATTTGAGAAAGCAGTGAAGGAAATCAAGGTCATATATTTCAAAGTACTGATTTAAAAATGTTTAAGTTTAAAATTAATGAAACTATCATTTCCGGTAATGATTATATCATCAACATAAAATAATAAAATAGTTACACCAACGTTAGTATGATGATTTAAAAGGGTAAATTTATGAGGATTGGAGGTAAAATCAAGCTATGAAATAGTAAAGTTGAGTTTGGCAAATCAAGTATAGAGAGCTTACTTAAAATCATATAATATTTGTTGAAGACGATATAACTATCTAGGAGAATAAAGATATCCAATAGGATACTTCATGTGGACCTCCTTAGTGTAGAATGTATCATTCACATTCATTTAAAATAAAGGTTGTTAGTGTGTAATAGCTATAGCCAATAGATGTCGAATAGAAATGATGGGAGTAATAAGAATCAAAATCTTCTTACGATCAATGCAATACTCTTGGGTGAAGTCCTTGACCACAAATCGAGTTTTATATCATACTTTCAAATCATCAAAACTTATTTTTTATTTGCATACCTATTTGTTTTCTACCGCTGTCTTGCCAAGCTGAACAACAATAGTATTCTCAGTGTAAGTCTTATAAAAAGTATCAAGCTCTTCATACATAACTTGTTATCAAAAAAATGTTAGAGCATATTTTATAAAAATTGTGTTACTCATGAAGTATGATAAGATTAGAAAAATAATGATAGTCGCAAAAATGGTAGGAAGAGCACGTATTTGATTGGAGTAATGAATATCTATAGTGGAAGATGACTTTGAGGGTATGGTTGTGATGTCGAGGCCATCGAACAATCTAAACTCATTAAAAGCGGTAGAGCTTATAAAAGTTACATAAGGTGAAAATTTTGGAAAGAAATCTATAATTTGATCAGTAAAAATCCAAGAGAAATAAGAAATGTCTAAAGAAAAGGAAGAGACTATTAAAATTTTTGCATTTCCAAAACTTGATATTCCTAAAAATATAAAAGCGTTTGGTTATAAGACCACAACATTGATAACTTTTATATTCAATATCATAAAAAAAAGTAGCAAAGTTAATAGCAAATTTCAAGTTTGGTATGCTTGTGAGAAGAGAATAAGATAAGGTAAACACAACTAAAAACTCTAAGAAGGAAATAATCGGATATCTTTTTATATAGTACTCAAATGAAGAATAGTTTGAACTTATGGAGATGAAACTTGATTAATGGTGTAAACCACTATATAGTTTCTCCTCAAAAGGATTCGAAAGAGATGTAGATATGAAAAGAGTACAAATAGTGCCAAAAATATAACAATACTAACATTTAATATGGTCATTTTGCTAGGAGGTGTAATAACATAATAAGATATGGTACCTATTTGTTAAAATTCATTCAAAAAGGAAGTAGACGTATATTCTATGGTATTATTAGAATGAAAGATTTTGATTTTATGATCTAATTAAATTTTCATCATCTACCAAAAAATAAGAAAAACATTTAATGGCTCAAAATAATAACATAAAAGATAAATTTATGTATAGCGAAAATAATGATCGATAAAAATAGTAAAATAGTGAGACCCACCCTTAACATTAATAGAGATGAGACCCTAAATATTAGAATAATCCAAATTAAATAGTATGGAATCCAAAGAGTGAATTTTTGTTTAAATAAAGTTGTTTACTTGCCTAAGTGATAAGATACTTGATCAAAAGAATTAAAAGTTACTTGGTCTAAATAACTATTAGATGCTAAAAACTGAATACGAGACAGGAAAGGATGACCAGATCAGTTGTACTAAAGATTAAAAGAGACAGATTGGAACACAAACATAAAAAAAATATAGAGATGTAAGTTTAAAAAGACAACTAATTTTAAGCTAGGTCTCAATGAGTTGACCATCTTCTAATCCTATACATTACAACTCTTATGAAAAAATATTAGGATAAAACCAAATTCAATAAGTTGACCAATAGATATAATATTGAGAAATAAGTTTGAAGCATAATAATAAGTGGCTAAAATATAAAAATTAGGGTAAATACATAGCTAGTAAGATTTGTCACGAACTCGGATCAAGCATGTCAATTAAATAATAATTAAAATTTTTAAAATTTAAAATCATAATTATTTTAAACAAATAATACTAAACCCCAAAATTTAGGTGTGACAAATCAAATAAATAGGATCCAATAATTTAAAATCCACACAGGACCTCATCAAACAACCGTCCAAATCAAAATAAATATGACCTGCTCTATAAATTTCTTAAGGGAGGTAACAATTCTGACTAAAATTATGAATCAGATATAATATAACATCCGAACTGTTTTCAAAATATATTCATTGGCCTATATCTGACAATTTTCATAATACAATATATCAAATACCAATTTAAATCATATTAAAACTCAAACTCACCAAATCAGACGAATGGCTGACAGATCACGTGCATACTCTTGCAACGCATTCGAATCTTCCACTTTGAATGGATAAAATAAGAAAAGTGAGTATAATGCTCAGCAAGTATCATATTTAAATAAATGGAGTCCAATAAATCAGAGAGAATGTCAAATGGATAAAAATCCATTCAAATTACAAGATAAATCCGAGTCGCCGATATGACAAATCTAATAAAAATTCAGGATCCAGAATTTGAAATTCAATGATAGTTTCAAACAAAAATTAAATATCCAAATCTAAAGCAAATGTCTAAATTAGACAACAGTCTTCATTAGGACGTATATATATATATAAGTAAAATAAAAGTGATCCAGACCAATTCCAATAAGCAATTAGCCGATTCCAAAGTCTGATCCAATGCCCGATAAGCTTATGATTTGAAG
>JAOVVI020000842.1:0-27688 GCA_028571085.2 Nepenthes alata | reverse complement strand
CATGAAACTCACCAACCATACGATGCAAATGTAGCAAAAGAAGCCAGATTGAGACAAGGATTTGAGGGCCCAGGCCGAACTACATGGAACTACCGAGGGGCAGATATCAAAAAGTATGAAACCTCTTAGTGCTAAGCCCATCAAACTAATGATATATTACTGGAGCAGATATCATTTCGAAAATGAGAGCTGCTAAGAATAAAATTGGGGAGACAAAAGCAAAGGCAATTTTTTTGTACTCCAATTTCTAGATTATTATATGATGATGTGCCAAACATGTTCAAGGCCAAACTCAACAATGTTGAACCATCAAGTCCCATGGAGTTCAACATGCTGAACTAATGGGGGTCTAGCTACCAAGTTCTCAAGGATCCACGCACTGATCATGTAGTCATGCACTGAGTGGTTAAGTCTGATGCGTGAGATGCTAAGAAAGTAGTTGTGATGTGGCGACAAGCTATGAAACCAAAGTGGTTGTGCTTCAATTACGCTGATTGATGCAATTCAGACCAGGTGTTTAAGTTAGACAAACCTGGGTGTTTAGTTGGGTTAGATCTTTGATGAGAGTTAATATGTCAAAAGGAAGCAAATGCAGGAAAGTATCTTCTCCAAGTCTTGGAAAGGGAAATTGGTTTTTGAGGGTTGAGTGTAGCAGAAGAGCTGGAATTAAATAAGTTGTCTAAAGAGGAAGTATAAGAAAGAATCAGGAATGGATTGTGCGAATGTTGCAAGAAGTGGGCCAAGGTTCATCAAAGCAATTCAGGTCAGGTGTTCTTTTTACTCAAACCTAGTCATGAAGAAGATGATGAGGGTGGCTCCGAAGGGGTCCAATGAAGAAGATGACACAACAAAGGCCAAGATAAATCTTGATGACAAGAGACAGAATTATCCCAAAATGCCATGTCAGGAACTCACAAACCTTCACCTATGAGTCATATGTCTTCAGTCAGAGAGTATGAGGTAACCATGCTAATTGATTCTGGGCCATCACACAATTTTCAACTCCAATACTGTGCAGAAGATTGGATTACAATGAGTTGCCACAGAACCACTTGAAGTGATTGTCACCAATGAGGAGAAAGTGAATTGTAAGGAGGTAGTCCGAGACATGAGGATGAAAGTGCAAGGAGCCTTGATTGTGACCGATTTACATGCTCTTCCTTTAGTTGGGCTGGAAGTGGTGCTCGATAATGCATGGTTAACTTCAACACTATCAGGATGGAGTTCAAGCTCGGGGATAATAAGAGGGCCTAGACGGCACTATTACTGAAGGAGATCCAGTCGTGTGAGGTGAAAACGTTAAAGAAACTTTGCAAAGGGGGGACTCAATGCTTCGTCGCACTGGTGGCAGGCACAAGCCAAATTAAAGGCAATAAGAGGACCTAAAACAGGTTGGAGAAGAAACTGCAATGACTACCCATAGTAGTTAGACAAATTTCCAAGGACAATAGGCAAGCCCTAGAGGAGCCTACAACTCTATTGCCAAGGCACTTTATTCACCAGATCATGCTGAAGGATGAGTCCAAACCAGTGAATGTACGGCCCTACTAATACACCCATTTCAAGAATGGGAAATTGAGAGGCAGGTGAAAAAGTTATTGTGGAATGGGCAAACACAATAGGGCACAACCTGGATGCTATCTCCAGTATTATGGGTCAAGAAAAAGGAGAGGACCTGGAGATTCTCTACAGACTACAAAGCCTTCAATGAAGCTACTGTGAAGGACGGTGATATGTAAAAAGGATATACAACTTGGCAACTACATCAGTTGAAGACAGCAACACATGGGCAGACATATGAGACAGATCAGCAAGTCACAATTCACCGAGGCACATCATAAGGTAATTAAAGTTGTTAGTAGTTAGAAACATAAAAGTAATTGATTGGAAATCATATGCTTGAGGATGAGTCTAAGAATCATCTAGTACACTACCTTAATATCTATAAATAACTACTCAGGATGTAAGTTTTCTTTGTATCAAGTGTTGTCCTCTCAAGTTACTTGTAAGGGGTCTTTCTAATCCTCTTTCTCTAATCACCCTTTCTGTGATGTCATTTTCATTTGTCTCTTCGTAATCCCCTTGCTGCTTCACTTATTCTCCTTTGTTACTTGTAATTCCCTTGTTATTAAAGGCATTCCAAGCCTTTACATAATATGCCAGTTTCCCACTCCCACTTTGGACAAGATAATAGATATGCTACGCGACAACAACGTTTTCACTAGATTGGACCTAAGGGCAGGCTATCAGTAAGTTCGTATGATGGAAGAGGAAGCCCACAAGGCTGCTTTCAGAACAAGCTTGGGGCATTATGTCTAATGAGTATTTGGTGATGATAAACCCAGGCAAAAATAAACCCTGAAAGAAATCCATGGAAGCAATAGAAGCTAACAAAGGTCTACAGAAATTAGTGTTAGCACTGATTCCATAACCATATAGTGCCTTTATTGCTTAATTGAGGTTGGTTCCTTTAACTTAGCAAACTACTACTCAACTTATAGTATAACTAGTGACACTTTTCTAACCAGACAACAAAAATCAACCAAGAACTCCATGATAACATTTCAAATATACATTGTAGAGCATAACAGTATTCAAACGATTGTGATGGTCCCAACAGTCCAAATATCCTGTGATGGCCTTTGCTAGACTCAAAGGTCTGCAATGAAAAAGTGCAATATTGATCCTGTCCTTTTCTACCATCTTTCATATTTTATTTTTCTATTTTGTTTTGTTGCTTTTTATTCAGGGGCTCGGTCGTTGGGGTTGTGGGGATTGATTTTATATTGAGGTTGTCCATTCCATTGAACGTTTAAGTTAATAAATGCTTGGCCAGGCTATTCATACCGCAGACACTCTTAAAGTCAACCACATTCTTAAGCAATCTTATATCTGAAGTGTGTCACTAAATAAGAATTTGTAACCAAACATTCTGTCTTATCCAATCTATCAAAATCATCACACCATTCCCACGTCAAGAAAAGCTCTCATTAATGTTTGTGGCATACTTCATTAATGATACATGTTTATTCCTTACTAATAATAGGTCCTAGAAATACTGGAAAAGATAAATCTAGAAAACTAGCAAAATTAAATAGTCATAGAATTCCCATCACTAATCACATTGCAAACACAGAAGACAAAGAAAATACCTGATCCTCAACCTTTATATGCTTTGAGAATAACTTTACAGCGTGGCATTCTTTAGTCAATGACCATAGACCCCTAGAGGTGCAAAAAAGCTAGTTAAAAGCATAAAATAACCACAGCATTATCCTTTACTACAGTGATATTTTGTTTCTACTTTTGTAAGTCAGTAGTATGGCCATAATGATAGCAATAACAATAGCAAAAGCCCTGGCAAAGAAATCAAACCTCAGGAATTCCAATGATCTCATGGCAGAAGAACAGATAATAAGGACTGTCGGACTTCCAGGATCAATTTTCCCTTCCACAAGCTGCCCTTCAGAAAGAACTTCTTTCCATGATGAACCAAAAGCAGCCTTCATATGTTCCCCTAAGTTACTAGCATCCTGATTTAGTTCTTCTGATAGCTTCAGAATGCATGTATCTGTAAAATTAGAGATCATACAATCAAATAATAATTGTTCTTAAAACTTTTCAAAAAAAGTTGACATGAGGCAGCTCTTTGTGGTTGCACAACACTCTATTGTGCTTCAAAAATCCTCAAAAATTGGGATAAATCCTGTTCTACATTCCAAATCGACAGGACAATGGTTAATTCTTATCATTGAAACCACAAGAAAAAA
Source organism: Nepenthes alata (assembly GCA_028571085.2). Classification (NCBI taxonomy): domain Eukaryota; kingdom Viridiplantae; phylum Streptophyta; class Magnoliopsida; order Caryophyllales; family Nepenthaceae; genus Nepenthes; species Nepenthes alata. The sequence continues at coordinate 23,918 of JAOVVI020000842.1, read as the reverse complement.
ATTATAACATCAATATTACAGCTAACTATTTATGTTGCTCAAACCAACATAATGGTAAAGGCTACTGCAAGTCTCCTCATGTCAAGCTTCCTGAAGATCAGTGCTTGATCAGGCCTTTGAGCAATAAGATATTAATTATATGTAAGTTGAGGAAAGAATGTCAGAACAAAAGAAGAGGGGGTAGAAAGGAGTTTAAATGGTGGTTAATGACAAGAAATGAACAGTTGCCTTATCTACACTTCTCCAACCTGAAGATTTTAAAAGTGAGATTTATCCTATACTCTCAATCTTCGATTATGAATTTTATACTTATATCATGTGAGTTCACTCCACCTGCTCTGGTGATTCTGTCCTTAGCATTACTTCATCCGAAGCCAAGATAAAAGAGAAAGATTGTGTATTAGGTAGTTGATATCTAATCTTTAGTCCTTAATATCATTCCAGTACACTGTTAAATGGGCTTGAGTCACCGCATCACCATCAGGATGTAGTAACAAATCAGCAATGACTGTCGCATCATGCAACAGCTATGGCTAAACAGGTTAGTGCAAGATAAAAGGGTTTGACCGGTGGAATATCAGTACATTGACAAGTCAACTTGAGGAGATCATAGATAATATGACAAAAATAAGGATCAATGCATGCCTACAAAAGACAAAGTATATGGGATCGAAAGCCAGGGATATAAAGAGGACTAGTTACAAATTATGGTGCTCTGGGTAGGCTAAAGTTGGGAATCAAGTTGACATAATTGAAGCTAGAGAGCTGAAAGAGAATGTGGTGAGTTTGCACATAATGGGGTTTAAATTATAGCTACTAAAATGGTGGTAGGAGAACAAATAATAAATATCAAATGCATATCACTGCATCTGGGGTCAAGTGAATGAATGAGTGAGATTCTAGCAGGAAACAAATAAGGTGATCAAGAGGATCCATGGAGAGAGGTTGGTTTTTATAGGTGGGGATATAAATGGCCATGTTGGAAAAGATACAAATGGTTGTAAGCATACATTGAGGTTATGGTTATAGGTACAGTAAAGGAAAGGATATTTTATATTTTCTTATGGTTTATGGTCATATGGTGCCAATACACTTTTCAAGAATAGTGAGGGACATTTCATCAGATCATCCAAAACTCAGACTGGCTGTTTTATCTTCAGGAAAAGATATCTTTTATGATGTAATTACTCTAAGATCATTTATAGAGAAAGGTTAAATACACACCAGATTGAATTTGGATATTCATTTTAGGAAATGAAAGAGAAAGAGGGTTGCAATTCCCCATTATTTGTTTATGAATTATGATGTCATCAAAATTATTTTCAATTTAAAACATAATTATAAAGTAAAAGTTTGAAAGAAAATTGGATTTTATAATCAGGCTTGACACCTAATAGGCATCGAGCTGCACTTATACACATTTTAGGCTGAATGCACATGCTTAAAGAGCACCTTTAGGGCACTCGTGTGTTTTGGGCAAATTGAGTGATATTTAACGTGTCTATACAGCACATGTACGTGTTTGGGAGAGAATATTAGCACCTAATATGCGCCTAAAGGGCGCCCGTGCGTTATATGTATTGTGCCTCAATATCTGATCTGTGCATAACAGACGCACATGCGCCAGTTTTCTATAAATACTTCTCTTGGCTAATTTTTAATCATTTCCACACAATCTTGGAGAGAAGAGAGAAAGAGAGAGAAAGAGCAAGAGAAGGCTGGAAAAGAGGAAAACTTAGATAAATTAAAGAAATCTTTGCTAATTTTAAATATAAGACGAGTGCATTTAAACCATCTTTCTTCTGTTGCTGATCTTTCCTTACTCTTTGAGTATTTATTATTTAAATACTCATGCATAATCTATTTTTATATGTAAATTTTTTATACCTTACATGCATGTGTTGTGTTCCTAGTCCCATTTTATGCAATTTTTGTAAAATGCATGTCTTGAATCTACACACATTATGTTTGAGTAATGAGTTTCTACAATATTATACTTGCATATCTTAAATTTCCAAATATGTATTTCTATATGTCTTGGGTTTTCATAAAAGTATTAGTGCATGCTTTATAACTAAAATTAGGCAATGAAATTACTTTAAATATACTAAATTCCTATAATTTTAGTAATGGATACTTCCTGCAAGTTTATAATCCATATGCTACTGTTCCTGCATGTTTTAAAAATGCATGTTCAAATTTCAGAAAAACATATGATTTATTGCATGTCAAATAATTGAATAAACAAGAATGAAAATTCTACATAAATTTGATGATAAGTGTATTTTCTCAGATATGAAAAAATTTAAGAATATGTTCACATATGAGTAGAGGTTTTAGTTCGATTATGTATAGACCATTTTAGAGAATTGATAAAATATATTTGGACATGTCCTAATATATTATAAGTAAATTAAGGATTGCAACTATTATCTACGGGTCTGAAAAGCAGTGTTTGACCACGTATATTATATGTAGACGACCCATCAATGAGATTTGAATAGTAGCATATAGCCTTTGATTATGTAAAAACAATCATAACTCGATCTTCGATATTCACCATTTATTAGTGAGATTATCACTGATCCTTTGTCCCCTGTGTTTTTTCATAATTTGAACATATTTCATGTATTTGCACAATTTGATATGTTTGACATTAAAATTCCAAATTTGAGCATGATTATACATTTATACAGTTTGATATACAATGAACATCAGTTTTGGAATTATACATGATAAGTTTGCAAAATAAAATAATCGATTTTTTGAGTATTTGATCATTTCATATTCCAACATATATATGTCCACATACGATATTATATGTGCCTTATTGAATAATTAGCTCACCCTTACTTTAATTTTGCAAACCCTTTCAAATTAGCGGGCTTAGATTACTTTGAAGAGTTTTGGATCGAGAGATTTGCTATTCGGATATTAGCTTAGGGGTTGTAATCAATTTAATGTTTTATTGTAAATTAATATTTCAAAATATTAATCTTTCAACTTTTAATTATTTGGTTATTATCATATTCAATCAATGATGATGTTATGCTGTCAATGTTTAAATTTTATTTCAAATTATTTAAAAGTTAGCTTCAATGCTCCAATATTAGTCAAATGCTTTTTTTACATTTGATTCGAGATCAGGCGATTCTCGATTTTGCATCCTCTTGCGGGTGTGGCATTTGGATCTTATGATTAGAAGATTTGATTATTTCAGGTCATTTAATGGTAATTAAATTTGAAGGTTGTGTTTCGATATTTGATTTTAGGTTTTATTCTGTTGGTAAAATAAACAATTGAATTTCGAATATTTAGGATTTAAAATCTAATTTAAGTTAATTATGGATTGATTAAGAAATTATTAAATTTGATTTTTGGATCAAAGACATGACAAGGGTACAGTATAATTAATGCAGAAGTAAATGATAGAACTTAAAAAGAGACAAGAAAAGTCTCTTTAGAGAGATAATACTAAAAGAATGCACTTGAGGTTTCGCGTAGTAAAAGATGTAGGATGCTGCATGATTTCAATTGAAGAGCAACCAGCGAGATTTTAGGGGAATCAAAAAGGAGAATACCAAGCCAAAATGAAGCTTGGAGACTGTGTAAAAAGGTCAAAGAGAAAGTATAAGCTAAAAGACATTGTTACAATGCGAGTATGTGTAGAAACAATGATAGGAAATAAAATTATGCTAAAAAAGAGGGGAAAATGGTAGAGAGTGAGGCAAAGTTCAAAGCATATGACATCTTGTAAAAATATCCTAACATAAGGGAGGGAGACAATGATGATTTAGACTAGCTACAGTAAAATATAGAACAGAAGACTTGAACCAAGTGAAGTATATCGAAGATGGCAATGAGCAAGTACTTGTTAAGTTGTCACAGATGAGGATGTCAAAGAGGGACCTATCTCAGAACCTTTTCAATGGAGGTAGTAAAACACCATGGTGCTTGGAGAGATTCATGACTTCGAAGAAAAATCTAAATCTATCATCAACGGATTTGAAAAGAAGTTAAAAAAGCATATTGAAAATAATGCAGGCACGAAAGATTGGTGGACTGGAAGTTGTCCCACTAGAGGCTTGAAAATATACAACAAAAAAGGAAATTTCGTTATTAACTAGATTGTTTAACAAAGTACCAGGAAGATGTTGGATGAGCGGAGAAACATCTCTTAAAAGAGGGAACTATCTCAGAACTTTTTTAATGGAGGTAGGAAAACACCATGGTGCTTAGGGAGATTCGTGACTTAGGAAAAAAATCTAAATCTCCTGATCACCAGCAAATTCAAAGAGAGGAAATTAAAGAGCATGTTGAAAATGATGAAGGCTCAAAAGATTGGTGGACTAGATGTTGTCCCACTAGAGGATTGAAAATGTACAAACAGAAAAGGAAATTTTGTTGTTAACTATGTGTGGAGAAATATCACATTGGTACTCATGAAAGGTCATATATAAAGTTGTGACAACTACAAAGGTATTAAACGGATGAGTCATGATAAAATTAGGAGAAAGAATGATTAAAAGGAGGCTAATGTGAGATATGATCTTATGTATTCATGTTGCATATCATATTATGAAGATATCTACTTGGTAATCACAAAGATGCTCGATAAAGCAATTTAAAAGGACACAAGTACATTCATATGGTGTTTACGGATTTAGAGAAAGCATATTAAATTCCAACATAAGTAGGAGAATTTCAGATAAAAAAAGCTTCTTCATTGTGTACATAGGAGTTATACAAGATATAAGGGGCCAAAAAAGAAAAAAGACAAACAAACAAACAACAAGCAAGCAAACAAAACATGACAAAAGGGGGGGCATGTGCAAGCAGGTGGCCATGTCAGCCCACCAGTCAACAGAAGGAAAAAAACAAACAGCAGGTGTTAATTGTTGTTTCTATAGAAATAAAAGAAGAAAAAATTTAAAAACCAGCAAAATTGCTGGCAAAGAAAAGAAAAAAAAAAAGCATTAGAAAAGAGAAAAGCAAAAACAAAACTGGAGGAAGAAGAGAAGGAAAAAGAGAGGAAACAGGGAGAAGCTTCTAATGTTAATATTTTAAAGTGATTTCTTCATTTTCATGATTCGTAAATACATAATTTCTGATTTTCATGGAGGAAAATTCAATTTCAAGTGTCTCATCTTAATTTAATGTTTTCTCCTGATAATGGGAATTTTTAGTTGTATTATGAATTTTAGGGGAATTAATTTGTTGCAGTCATTTTAGAGGTTTTGGAGTTTAATTTTATGCAAGTAATGAGCAACTGGAGTTGTGTGCCATGAAATCAAGATATGGTTAAATTTTTTAGTGGTATAATTTAAGCAAAATATATTAAACATGCCAAATTGAAATGATTTGATTAAAATGCTACACAAGTTGAATTGGAGAAGAGATATAGTAGACATGTTGCCTTTGGGGCTAATACTAGATGTATTTGCTCTTCGGGAGCTGCACTGTGCATGTGTATAACCATAATATATGACATAATTACATGATTTAATATATTCTTACATATTACGGTGTTTTCATACTTGGCTCAATATTTATACTGAAAGATATTTGATATAATTGTTTTATGACTTATGCATAGATTCACTAACATCCATGATATTTGTAACTTCTGATATATGTTGATTGTTTATAATAAAACTTGTAAGCTATTAACTATTCACTAAGCTTGTCTCATAGTACATTCATTCATTTTCCAAATCACTAGAATTTTGAGACTAGGAATATTTCCTAATGGTTATACAAGTTAAGGTGGGCATTTTGGGGGAATTCATGTCTTTTGTAATCATTTTGGAGGCATATATATTATTAAGTCTATCATATTTACCTATTCATTTTTTAATTGTGTTTTAACTCTCATGTCAGATAGGTTTAGGGCCTCCAATGTTTCTATTAATTTTAATTGGGTTCACATGATGCTATATTTCAAATTAAGATTTGAGGCTTGCTAGCTATGCCAGATCCCAACCTCATCTTGGTCATTGTGCCGATCTTAGCCTATTCAGATATGAGTTGTGACAAGATATGTACAATGGAGTATAAGCCTTGTGCAAGAACTCAATTTAGAATTCTTAGATGGATTTCTTAGGATGAAATCATGCTTTGCTTGGAATCCTAACACAAAGTTCATGTTCACATCTTGCCAAGGACAACCAGGAACCAGGAACAGGCAATGGAGTGTAGGCCAGTATTATACATCTTGCGATTGGATAGTTGACTTATAGAAAAATGTTAACTATCTTATCCACATCTTTCTTCAAACTGCGCAAACAAAATTAGCCTCCGGCAACTTGAGATACTAGAGCGACACTGCAGCAGCTTGATCCACATTTATTAGAGTTTTGTCAAGTCAATGGATTTTCCCTCATTGGAGTCAAGTTCCTCCCTCAAGAGGACTCAATGGAGATGTTAGATTCCGACATCCACTAACACATGTTTCTAGATGCCATAGAAACATTTTAGAGTCACTTAACTTGTAGTTTGAATATTGTCTACAAAAGGATCATGATTTTAAACTCAACGAGGTCAAGCTCTTTCCTCAATGAGGTCAAGCTCTTTCCACTTGAGAGAGTTGACAAGTGCATGATGTATTATTAATGAGTTGTACTAATCTTACAATTACTTATTTTGGGTTTTCAGTCATAAGTTGTTATGTAAGGTTTCCTTAAGTGATTAAGGGTATCCGTGTATTTTCTCTTCAAAGACCTATCTAACCAACACAAATGATTGATGAATGATAATATATTTTTGTCGTTGCTTAATGTTGACCCTCCCTCCCTCTTGTTGATCTCTGCCCCTTCCTTTTCCTCTGCTCTTCCACTTCTGTACATCACTTCTCCACCTAGAAGTGATGCATCTAATGCTCAATGTAGGCCACATGCCAAACAACCAAGCCTTTAAAGGCACTTTGTCGCAAAAGGCCCTAAAAGGGAAGAGCTCTCAGTGGCTTGTAGCAAGTCGTAAGAACATTCATAACCTTATAGACTGATATCAATTTCCAACGTTTCTAATGTAGGACAAGACTATTAGAAGCCCCACACCCCCCCCCAAATAAAATAAAGGCTAAGGATTGTCATCTTAAGTCAAATGAGAAAAATCACCTTCTTAATATCTCAATTTCTACTGTAAAACTCTCTCAATGCCCAAACAGACAATGTAATTGTTTCTATCAAGCATATCAATTATGATTCTTTCTAACTTTGGAGGTAATTTCCCCAACATGATTTACCATTGATTTGTCACCATGATTAGTGTGGCTTCTTTTGTCCCAAATGGGAAACCAACTTTCCACGGCAATAGAAAGCAAGAAACCAGCTTTTAGCTTTAGGTTCTTTCCAAAGCTATTCCCCTAGTGCGAACTTTGAGAAAGGAAATCAACCTTCCAGCTTTCACTTGTAAATATATCACATTCAAACAAGAAATTCTATTTTTCCCTCTATGGAAAATATTCAAAGAAAACAGCCCCAATATTTGCTAACTGAACAGCAAGTACGCTCAGAAAATAGAAGGAAAAATTTCCTAGCTAAAACGGGCCTACGAATCTTCAAATGACCGGACAGAATGTTCAGAAAGTAATGGATTCTCTCCTTAATTTTTTGCAAAAATGATCATAGAAGTTCTTAACTCGTATTTCAAAATATTAGAAGACAAAGTTAAACAGTAAGCTAATGGCCCTAAAAAAAGGAACAGCATAATACACATAAATAATGCTAAAATTCATTATATTATGAAGCGGGTAACCAGATCAACTGCAAAAGCTTTCAAAACTCTTATCAAATTCCCAAAACAAAAGATGGGTTATTACCATTAGACATGGAAACATTAACATAAATGGAAGGACCAGAAATCTAGGCAGCGAAAAAGAAATAGAGGTTTTTCTTTGGGGGAGGGGGGGGAAGAAATAACCTTTAAGGGATTCCAATTCCAGAGACGACAGCCTGATGCCATCGGCAGACTGATACTGATCCAGTAAAAAACTAAGTTGCTCAGCCGCTGATAACACTGGAAGGCTGCTGTCATTGCTATTGTTGTTTTCATTCCGCTGGCTCCATTTACTGATACTAGTAATCTCTTTGGCCTTTGCCGCTCTTCCTGGACCGAGAGGCAATCGCTTTCTTTTGTTAGTTTTCGAGGAAGGTTTCGCTACTGCCGCTGGTTTGTCGCTCGCCATTCGCCTGGGTTTAACAAATTGGGTTTTAAGGATGACCATTAGTACTCTTTGGTTCCTATTCTATTGCCAAGCAACCCTCTCCTCTCCGAGCGATTTCAACTACTCGTTATTACATTATACTTAGTTGTTCGAACAAAATAATATAAAAATAAAAAATATTATTTAAAAATAATTATTAGTAAATTAATGTATAAGTAAATATTATATTATTTAATTCATACAGAAAGTAACTATTTTATAGTAAAATAAAATTTTGATATTATAAAAATTGTAATTTTATAAAATTTACATAATAATTAATGTGGTTATAAGAAACGGTTGACATTGAAAGGTAGATAGAAACATCCAGTCATAATAGCCGAATGAAAATACATGTGACCTTGACAATTAAGGTAAATTCTAATATATCTAAAAAGTTAATGACAAGTTATAGATGGCCTTTGATGCGTACCTAGATCCGAATTTTAAATGGATTCATATTCGTTTGGATGGTTGAACCGGTTCCGTTCCTTGAGCGCGAATCCTGCACACAACTAAAAAGTACAGGTGGTCAGCGTATCAACGGGAAGTTATCCGACCAAAAATACTCTGACGCTCAACTCAGTAAACAGCCTTCGATAATCAAACAGTAGCAGAAAACTGAGAAGGGAGAGCAAAGGGGAGAGTGTGTGAATATCCAGATGGAAGAGTGGCGAAAGCCGTCGTCTTAAATTTGGACGGTGGATGGCAGTGAACAGCCGTCAGAGGTGCGTTATTGCCTTAGGTTTTTCTAGAAGTCCCAGCAGAGAGACGAAGGTGAAAGAGTAATTGGGAGCTTGATTCAGAAAGTAATCGTGAGCTTGACAGAAAGCGTCTGCGTTTGTAAGTGTGGTTGGAAGTGTAATTGAGAGCGTGCCTTGAATGATAATTCAATAGCTTATTTATGATTGAGATGGCGATCTTCCTTCTTTGGAAAGAGTAATCCCCTCTGTGAACCTTGGCTGCATTGTCTTCTGGAGCAGATGCCAGTTGCCAAGCTGAGCGTGATAGTTTTCTTCTGAGGCGACTAACAGCTTTCCAAGCTGGTCACCTTCCTTCTAGATATGTTACCGTTAGAGAGCCCAAGTTGGTAAGGAATTGAAAAAATCTTGTGCCTTCATTATGCGAAGGGTGCCAATTTTATCAATATCCATTTTGGGTGACAGCTCGGATCGTGAAAGATGCCTGAAAAGCTGTTGTTGGCCGTCTGATAAATCGTGGGCCCATACGGACCTGGCCCATTACTGTAGAAAAGATTCTTTTGGCCCAATGCGCAGAATGCGGACGGTCAATGTTTGAATTAATAGTCTGCGTGCGTGTTGGCGACCTCGTGGAGGATGCCTGGAGAGTTGTTGTTAGCCGCCTGATGGATCGTGGGCCCAAACGGACCAGACTCATTACTGTAGAAAAGCCTCTTTGGGCCCAACACGTAGCACGTGGACGGTCAACGTTTAAATTGACCGTCCTTCCATCCGGAACCAGTAAACATCCTGTTGATCGTCCTCCCATACAGATCCGGTCAATATTTAGTTGACTGTCTGACCATCCAAATCGGTCAATATCTTGTTGAACATCTTCATAGTTATCCTGAGAACTCTCAACAATGGACGTTCGACTTGATTTTTCAGACGGTCAACTATATTAACCGTCCGTTGACCGTCCATCCGATCAACATCCTGTTGACCGAAACTTCTTCACGTGAGAGATTTCTAACAAACTTTCCCTCTCGATCGTGAGAAAGTTAACTATGTTAGCCCAGCCATCTTGCAGCATGTCTCATTCTTCCCTTTCGGTAGAATCTTTGTCATCATGTCTGTCCAGAGCTCTTTTGTGCTCACTTTGTCTATTGATAGTAGACCCTCTTCTAGCACCTCTCGCACCCAATGATATCTGGTATCAATGTGTTTTGATCTAGAATGAAAAGAAAAGTTCTTACATAGATGAATGATACTCTCACTATCACAAAGTACCACATATCTCTCCTGTTTGATACCTAACTCTTGGACAAACTCCTTTATCCACAGCATCTCCTTACAGGCCTCTATGACTACAATGTATTCGGCATCAGTTGTGGATAGGGCTACACACTTTTATAGCTTGGACTGTCAAGAAACTGCACCGCCCGTAAATTTTACCAAGTAGCCTAATGTGAATTTACGTGTGTCAACATCTTCAGCCATATCTGCATCTGAGTATCCCATCAACTGAGGATTGTCACTTTTAAGACACAAGCACCTCTTGGAAATATCCCGAATATATCTCATGATCCACTTCACTGCAGACCAGTGCTTCTTTCCTGGATTGGATAGGAACCGGCTAATTGTCCCAACGGTATGAGTTATATCCAGTCTGGTGCATACCAGGGCATACATCAAGCTTCCCACAGTTGATGAGTAGGGAACGCCTTTCATGTATTTCATCTCGTCATCTGAAGTAGGGCATTGACGGGTGCTCAGCCTGTAGTGGTTTGCCAACGGTGTACTCACAGGCTTTAACTTCTCCATATTAAATCGTTAGAGCACTTTCTCAAGATAGTTCTCTTGAGATAACCACACTTCATTGCCTTCCGATCGCGTAGGATTCTAACTCCCAGAATCTGCTTAGCCGATCCAATGTCCTTCATGGCAAATGACTGTCCAAGCTGCTCCTTCAGCTTCTTTATTCGGTCTCCATTGCGTTCGACGATTAGCATATCGTCTACGTATAGAAGAAGAACAACAAAATCGTCATCAAAGAATTTCTGAACAAATACGCAATGGTCACGAGTTGTCCATCGGTACCTTTGACTGCTCATGACTGACTCAAACTTCTTGTACCATTGCCTAGGAGATTACTTCAATTCGTACTGACTTTTCCTTAGATGACAAATAAGCTTCTCCTTCCCTTTGGCTTTGAACCCTTCCAGGTGTTCCATGTAGATCTTCCCCTCAAGCTCACCATGGAGGAATGCAGTCCGGACACCCATCTATTCCACCTCTAAGTCCTGGGTGGCGACCAGACCCAGTACCAACCGGATAGATGATATTTTAACAACTGGGACAAAGATTTTATCAAAAACAATCCCCTTTTGTTGACTGAGGCCATTCATTACCAACCGAGCCTTGTACTTTGGCTTCTTGGTGTTCTCATCTGTCTTCAAATGAAAGACCTATTTGTTCTTGAGAACCTTCTTTCCCTTAGGAAGTTTAACCAAGTCGAATGTATGATTTTCATGAATGGAGCTCATCTCCTCCTTCATGGCTTCCAGCCAATTCTCTTTGTTGTCATCCTTCATTGCCTCTTCATAGTCCTCAAGTTCTCCGGCATTAGTGAGCATGACATATTCACTTGGTGACAGACAAACGGACGGTCGTCTGTTGCCTGAGGACTGTCTAACAGGGACATTCTCTGCCGATTGAGGTATGACTCCATCAATGGTATCATCCGGAGCCATGACTTCCTCTTCATTTTCCTCAATCGTCTCATGACCAGGATCATCTCCTTCCAATGATGCCGAATGGACAACTTCAGTGCTTACTGGCTCCGTTTGTTCATCGTCTCAATTGGTCTTCCTGCCAATATCTTCAATTATCTCATTTTTAATAAAAGTTACGTCCCTAGACCGGATAAGTTTTCTAGTAGCTGGATCATAGAACCAGTATCCCAGTTCATCCTCCCTAAAGCCCAGAAAGACGCACTATATTGTCTTTGGCTCCAGCTTTGTCCTTTCGTCTCTTGGAAGATGCACGAATACTTTGCATCCAAACACTTACAAATGATCATAGGACGGCTCCTTGCCTGTCCATATCTTCTTCGCCACTTCACCCACCAGAGGTTTACTGGTGACCTGTTGATAATGTAGGTCGTCGTCCAGAGTACTTCTGCTCATAACGAAGCATGAAGGTTTACTTCTGAAAGCATGTAGCGTACTCTCTCTAAGAGCGTACGATTCATTCATTTTGCCACTCCATTCAACTGTGGAGTCTTTGGTAGTGCCCTTTGGTGCCTGATACCATGTGACCGACAGTATGCATCAAAAGGCCCCAAGTATTCGCCGTCGTTGTCACTATGAATGCCCTTCAGCTTCTTCCCCGTTTGACGCTCCACAAGAGCATAGAACTGCTCAAAAGTACCAAGAACCTGATCCTTGGTTTTCAGTGGGTAGACCCAAAACCTTCTTGAACAGTCATCAATGAAAGAAATAAAGTATTGGGCTCCACCAAATGACTTTTCTCTGAATGGCCCACACACGTCGATGTGAACAAGTTCTAGGAGCTCCGCCTTTGAACCGAATGAGTCTCCATGAAATGAGACTCTCCTTTGCTTCCCAGCCAAGCAATGAGGACACATTTTTTATCCTCCTTTGCTCCAGTGATTAAGCCTTTTCTGGCTAAGTAGGACAGCCCTTCATCACTCATGTGGCTTAACTTTCTGTGCCACAGGTCCATCATCCTAGTGCTGGTTGTGGCGTTCACATCTCCGGCTACTACACAGGCCTTCATCACATATAGGCCGGAGGTCTTCTTTCCTCTTGCTACAACAAGAGACCCTCTTCTTAACTTCTACTCGCCTTCAGAGAAGGTGTTGAAATAACCTTCATCATTCAGGTGACCGGCTGAGATGACATTCAGCCGAATGTCAGGGACATGACACACGTCCATCAATATCAGCTTCGTCCCATTATTTATGACCAGGATGACATCTCCCCTGCCGACAATGGGAGATGGTCCTTTATTTCCCATCATTATTACTCTAAAGCCTCCTGGAGTATAAGACATGAATAACTACGTTCTGGACGTAACGTGTAAGGAGGCACCGGAGTCGATCACCCAGTCGGACTCCTCATCCGTCATATTTTCCACTTCTCCTTCACATGTCAGCAGGAGGCTGCCTACTGTGACTACTGAGAGGGAGGACTTTTCCTCTGCATGTCCACTGTCACCTTTTTCTTTCTCAGTATTTTTTCGCTTCCATTTGAAGCAATGATTTTTAATGTGGCATTTCTTGCCACAATGGTAACACTCAAGATTTTGATACCTTGACCTTGACTTGCTACGGGCCGTCTCTCCTTACTTTTGACCACGACCTCTACTTCTTTCCCTTAATTCAGTCACAAGTACCTCAGACGTGGAGGTCCCTTGTGACTTCCTTGACTCATTCATGAGTAGGGAAGTAATAACTGCATCCAACTTTAATGTATCCTTGCCAAACAGCAAGGTTGTAACAATGTGGTCAAAAGAGGCTGGTAAAGATGCCAGCAGGACCAATGCCTTGTCCTCCTCCTTGATTTCCACGTCAAGGGTGGACATCTGCGTTAATATCTGGTTAAACTCGTCTAGATACTTCTCGAAGCTTCCTCCTTCTGACAACCGTAGGCCATAGAGCTGCTTCTTTATATGAAGCCTAGTTGTCAAGGACTTAGACTTATATCGACTTTCCAGCTTCTCCCAGACCTCCGCCGGGTCAGTCAAGCCAAGCACTTCCTGAAGAGTGTTGTCTGCTAGACAGAGCTTAATGGTACAATTTGTAAGATCTCTCTTATCTTGTCATTCATCATTGGTTAAGTTAGCAGGATTCTCATCTTTCTTTTTCAATGCTTTTATCGTCCTTTCTCTGGTGAGAACGTTTTTTACCCTTTCTTGCCAGAGAATAAAGTTACCCTACTCGTTAAACAGCTCAATGCTAAACAGCAGATTCTTTGATGATGACGACGCTATTAGAATAAAGTTCTTAACATTACTCTCTAATACCACTTGTTGGCCGAAAAGAGAGCGGCCTACCGTCACAGACGCAAACAGGTCGAAGAAAAGGAATTTAATTGAGAATAATGACAATCGATGTTACATAAAAAACCCTTATGAATCAAAGGAAAAACTAGAGAAAGTTGTGTCTGAAGAATTACACTATGTATGAGATGGAGATTATAAAACAGTAAGGTATAAATGCACACACAGTTGGGCCTTCTTTCTCTCCTCTATTTTTTTCTTACTCTCACACACACTTACACTCTGCTCTCTTCTGTTCTACTCTACTCACTCTCACTTAACAACATCACACACACACACACATGTATATACAAGAATATACGAAGTCCTTGGCAGCAGCTCAACCAACACGTCCTGCTCCATGGTTGGTGCACAGTTCCCAAGAGGCATGTGTCTGCTCAGTAGTTGGTTGCGCATGCCTGCAGCAGCAGAGGACAGATCAGTAGTCTTGGGTTTTCAAGGTTACCAAAATAGGCAGGTCAACCTATACCCTTTCAGACATTACAGGTGTTCTGTGTTGCCTTAATGAGACGGTCAACGTTGTTGACCGTCCTTCCATTCAGAATCGGTCAACATTCTATTGATCGTCTTCCATTCAAAATGATCAACATCATGTTGACCGTCTTCAAGTTTGTCCTGAGAATCCTCAACAATTACGGTCAATAATATTGATCGTCTGTTGACCGTCCTACCGGTCAACATAATTGACCCAAATTCTTCACGGGAGAGATTTCTAACACAATTGGAAGATTTTTCAGGTCGACGAAGTAGAGAGAGGTCATTGACTTCAATGTTCTAATAGATATAATCTACATAGGTGGGGTAGGGATCATATAATGACCATGATCTAATGATGGAGTCTATGAAGTTGAGAGTCTGTGATGTGCATCGCCACTGGTGATTAGAGATAATGGAGTCAACTTTTTGATACTGATGGATGCCCATCCTAATGGAGACACGGTTAAGGATTGTGATAGTAAAGGGCCATGAGATGCCAAAAATAAACAACAGAAAGTTGTCTTGTAACGCATCATATTTTGTAAATAATTTGTTATATCGGTAATAAAGTTTTTAGATAATTTAAAAATAATTATATGACAAAAATTATAAAAAATTAAATTTGACGATACAAGCTTGACGTCTAATGGGTGCTTGATCCGTACTCATACACATTTTAAATAGAATATGTGCACCTAAAATGCGCATTTGGGGCGTTCTAGCGTAGTTTGAGTAGATTAGTTGATGCCTAAGTCGTGCCCAATGTAGCATTAGTGCGTAGATGAGATTTTGGCACGGCACTTGATATATGCTTGTTTGGCACTCGTGTTCCAAATGAATTATAAAAGTATGCTAGTGCACACTATTCGTCATTTGATTAGTTTCGTAGGAAAAATAAATAGAAAAAGCAGAGGTAAAAAAGAATAAGAAGAGAGAAAAAGAAGAAAAGAGATTCTAAAATTTATAGAAATCAAATCTATCATATCAAAATATTAAGACAATTATTTCTAAACCTGATCTTTGGTATATTTTAGATTCTTTTGAGTTTTATTTACACTTCATATTTTACTACACATACGTGTTATCTTTTACTTTCCTACTTTAAATACGCATATATACTAGTAGTTTTTATTGGTTGTTTTAAACATTTGTTTGATTTTATCAAAAGATTTGGAGATTCATTTGTTTATCAATTAATAAATGAATATTTTAAAATATTATGTTCGTAAATAAAAATATTTACAGAGAAAAAGTAATAAAATCTTATATTTAGTTCTTACATGTGGTAGTCCATATATATGTTTGGGGTTGTATTCTATTTTATTATTTATTTTAATATTCATATTTTTTTAAAGGGTGAAAAGTTTTATATTTATACTTCTCCAAAATAAAAGTGTTAAAATTTTCTAACAAAGTGGAAATTTTTTGGATATTTGTTATAGTATCCTTTGATTTGGTATTTGGTTGAGAACAATTGTAAAGAATTAAACGTAACAATATATTCAGACAGCCTAATATATTTAGATAGATTTAAAGATTACACTTATCATTCACATGTGACAAAAAAAGTACATTTAACTCTATTTATAGATAATAATTTATAAACAGTCTGTTTATAGGTCTAAATAGTAATGATTTAACATAATACTGTTGAGATTATGTATAACCCTTTGCCAAACTTAATCTTTTGCTCCTTACTTATCAAATTTTAGTATATTTTAGATTTTTGATTTTTGTACTTGTATCTAATTTGATATTTGAGATATTTGACTTTTTGATATTTGCAAAATTGATTATTATTCAAATATTTTGAAATTCATATTTGATGGGTACGCCAATAATGAGTTGATCCAAGAAAGAGGAGCGGCCTAGAGCTACAACGACCCATTTGCACCTAAACGGTCAATACCCACCGTTGACCGGACGAATGGCTAAGTGAGCTAGAAGAAACCCTAGGCATGATGGACAACTTGTTCTTGAGACAGTCAACACTTCCATTGACAGGAAGCATGGCCAGTTGAAGACCAGGCCTCACGCAACCTAGGCCCAGTTTGGCCCACATGTCCGTCCTCGACCAGCAACGGTCATCTCCCCTGATTTCACACTCCCTCCAAGAGGCAATCTCAATTGTAATGGCCATCAGTAAATTCGACATGTATCCCTAAAGAAAAGCATCAGAATCCTCCTCCTATCTGCAGTAAATTCTAGCGGTTACAGAACGTAGAGGGAAAGCAATCAAGGCAACGGTCATTACTATCATAAAAGTTCCATGTCAGAAAAAGCATCGAACCCAACAAAGCGTGGGGATCAAACCTTTCTACATAAGGAAAGCCACCTAGTACAATGATTATAAAAGGCCATGGAGTTCTCACTCCAAAGAAAAGGCTCTCATTGGCCTAAAAAACGCTCTCAATTGCCCACAACTGCTCTCCACTACAAAGCTTACACATTTTCAGAATACAAACACTCTCTCTCCCTCTTTGTTACTACGTTCCCAACGAACACAATGTTTAGAGCCAACGCTCATCACGAGCTACTAAAGCCTCTCTTAATGAGAGCACTCTTCCATCACAAACACTCTCAATATTCTCCTTACATCTTTTACTTTCATATTCTTTATTCAAAAATTATTTACTGACTTGAGTATTAAAGTATTTTTGGTATGACAACCTCACACCATCACCTGACCTCTTGTCTATAGTTATGGCATACAGTATCCAAACTCGATGAACGGAGTAAGACTCAAACGAACAACTTGACTCAAATCTATTTGACGCTTGGATCCAAGACGCATCAGTATTGGATCAGAATTTGAAGCCTTTGGATTTATGATATTGGGCTTTTAGATAATTTCATATATTTGAACTATTTGGTATTTGTGTTTAGATTATAAATTTTATATACAAAATCATATTTATATATTTGACAAATTGAATATTTCACATTTGAACATTTGATATTGAAACATTTGACATATATTGAATTTTGCACAAATTTTATTATTTTCACACCTCCATTGTGACTTATTGGACTCGTATTTGTTACTATATATATATGTATTTGTTAAACTTTAAACAATGATTTTATTCATATTTCTAACTCTTTCAGATTAGAGAGTTTAAAGATTTGAAAAATTCGGATGAGAAATAACTGAAGATTTGGTTAATTGTGTATTAGTATTCGAATTTATATTTGGTTAGTACTTTGGATTTGTATTTAAAGTTTGTCGTATTATTTTGCTTATTGTAATATGTTGGAATTTTGGATTTATCATATAGGTCAATTTTATTCGGGTATAATATTGTGATTATTGGGTATTTGTTCAACACTTTTTCTTATTGGTTTATTTGAATTTTTTATGAGGTTTTTATTATATATTTTGAAAATCGAATAAGTTTAATTTGTTAGATTTTGTATCCACTATGATTTGTGAACTTCCATTGCTTTGGGAATTGGATTAGTTCGCGTCCAACTCAACCTTATGGTTTTAGTCGGATCTTAGTGTAAGGTTCAAATGTGATATTTAATTTTAAATAATAATTAATAAAGTTAAATTAATAAAAATATTAAAGTCAAATGATATTTTTGGTCAATGTCAATGTTCTAATCTAGTCAAATTAAAATGAGTGATACTTGACCAACACATGACGCATGCATATGCATATTATGGGCAATAAAGACATGCTTAATGGACACCTTTGGGGTGGCATGCTACCGGAACAAAAAATATGCAGGAAGTTGACTTCTCCGTTGAGCTAACTTGGAGAAATTGTACCTGTTGGGTTATGGGTCACTCCCGTGTGGGCCCATACCCACTTAATGTGGCGGATGGAGATAAATATTCTAACCGCATAAAGAAAGATCGAGTTGCGCCTGCTGGGCACTGAAGCTGCAAATTCCAGTGTGCCTCCGCTCAGTGTGCGCTCGAATGGCACTCGAGCTCAGGCCTGCGCCCGCTATGCGCTCGATAGGCGCTCGAGCAAGCACCGTTTATATAAAATGTGCACTTTACATTTTTAGGTTATTCCAATCAGTTTGAGCGTCATTTTAGAGGAGAAAAAGAGATAAAAGAGATAGAAGAAGGGAAAGATTTGAGCCTCTGTTTAGATTTTCAATCAAGTTTTAGTCATCGGTAATCACATGTACGAGGTTCTTGCTGCTGAGAAGAAATCTTCCGGGTTTTATCTCTACTCTTGCTCTTTATATTTTTTATACGGGTTATCTAAAGCTAGTTGATATTGATTCTTGTGATTTAGAATTTGTGTAACCGATCAACTGCTACTAGTGGAAATTTCAAACTCTGTGTCCCGTGATTTTTCTCCCTCATTTCATAGGAGGTTTTTCACATAAAAATTATATCTTTATTATTTGTGATTGCTTATTGTGTGCTTGATATCATCTACTACGTATTTTCTCATTGTTTAAAAAAGCTTTTAATTCTAACAAGTGGTATCAGAGATTTTGGTTCGTGTTGTGTATTATGACTTGTTTGAATCTATAGAAGCCGAAAATAAGATAATGTGTTTGAATGGCACGAACTATGATATTTGGCTTAGCAAGATGAAAGACTTGTTGTTTGTTAAATCGATGCACCATCCGATTTTTACGTAGCAAAAACCAGAATCAAAGTTCGAGGAGGATTGAACTTTTGAGAATGAATAAGTTTGTGGTTATATTTGACAATTTGTTGATGATAATGTATATAACCACATCCGAAATGAGACACATGTAAGAAATTTGTGGCAGAAACTTGAAACACTTTATGCATCAAAGATCGGTAACAATAAATTGTTTCACTTGATGAAACTTA
The DNA here is from genome assembly GCA_028571085.2 of Nepenthes alata. Classification (NCBI taxonomy): domain Eukaryota; kingdom Viridiplantae; phylum Streptophyta; class Magnoliopsida; order Caryophyllales; family Nepenthaceae; genus Nepenthes; species Nepenthes alata. The sequence continues at coordinate 4,663 of JAOVVI020000842.1, read as the reverse complement.
TGCAAGTGAGGTACAAGGAGGGCTCGTCTATCGCCGATCACTTAAATGAGTTTTAGGGATGTGTTGATCAATTGAGTGGCATGGGTATAAAATTCGATGATGAACTATTGGGTTTGTGGCTTCTGACTACTTTACCGGACTCCTGGGAGGTGGTAAGGATTACTGTCGCCAATGCAGCTCCAAGTGGCATGGTAACTCTTGAGATAGCAAAGGGAGCGGTGTTGAATGAAGAGATGAGATGTCGATCACAGGGTACTTCTTCTACACACTCCGAAGTGTTAGTCTCCGAGTCACGGGGAAGAAATAAAGGGCGTGGTTCTAAGCTTGCTGAGAAAGGTCAAAGCAAATCCAGATCGAGGTATCAAAACCTCGAGTGCCATCATTGTAAAAAGAAGGGACACATCAAGAAATATTGCTACAAGTGGAAGCGAGAGAATGCTGAGAGTAATAAGAAGAAGGTTGACAAGACTCGAGATAAAGAAAGAGCTACTGTTGTTACCGGGAGTGATCTTTGGCTGGTGTGCTAGGAGGATGAGGTGGTAAATCTGGCTAATCTTGAGACAAGCTTGGTGGTGGATAGTAGTGCTTCACTTCATGTCACGTCACGGAAAAAGTTTTTCACATCATACACTTCTGGCAATTTCGGAGTGTTGAAAATGGGCAATGAAGATATGTCCCGTATTGCTGGCTATGGTGATGTGTCTCTCACCATAAGTAATGGAACCAAATTGCTATTGAGGGATATTAGACATGTCCCAGATATTTGACTGAATCTGATCTCGGTTGGCAAGCTTGATGATGAGGACTTTTATAGCACGTTCTGCGCAAGAGCATGGAAGCTGACTAGAGGATCTCTAGTCGTGGCTCGGGGCAGAAAAGTTTCCAACTTGTATGTGATGCAAGTCTCGATTACAGCGGGAGATGTGCATGTTGCTAGAGATGATGAGCTGTTAGATTTGTGGCACCGTCGGTTGAGTCACATGGGTGAGAAGGGCATGAACTGTTTAGTTAAGAAAAATTACCTTCAGGGTGTAAAAATAGCTCAACTGAAGACTTGTTCTCATTGCATAGCTGAAAAGCAACGACGGATCTCATTCAATGGCAATTCATCTACAAGGAAGACTGATCTTCTTGAATTGGTCCACGCCGATTTATGTGGCCCATTCAAGGTGAAGACTCTTGGATGAGCACTTTACTTCATCACATTCATTGATAACTGTTCTTAAAAATTATGGGTGTATCTGCTGAAATCGAAGGATCAAGCTTTTATATTCTTCAAGCATTTTCACTCCTTGGTTGAGAGGCAAACGGGGAAGAAATTGAAATGCATCCGAAGCGATAATGGTGGGGAGTACATCGGAGCATTTGATGAGTATTGTCGATCTTATGGAATTCATCATCAGAAGACTCCATCGAAAACACCGCAACTGAATGGGGTAGCTGAACGGATGAATGGGACTTTGATGGAGAGGGTCCGATGTGTGCTTTCTGAGGCGAAGCTCCCTGGCTCGTATTGGGGGGAAGCCTTGAGGGCCGTGGCTCATGTCGTCAATCTGTCACCGTACGGTACCTTAAATGGAGAAGTGCCTGAAAAGATATGGACCGAAAAAGATGTTTCCTACGATCACTTGCGAGTATTTGGGTGTAAAGTCTTTGTTCACGTTCCCAAAGATAAAATGATAAAGTTGGAGTCAAAGACCAGACAGTGTATATTTCTCGGTTACGGGAAAGATGAGTTTAGATATCGACTATATGATCCAATTGAGAAGAAGCTGGTTCGATCTAGGGATGTCATGTTTGTCAAGAATGAGACTATAGAGGATAACAGCAAATGTTCAAAGTTTGTCTCCAAGAATGATGACAGTCGGGTATGTGATTCAGATCTTATGCCGACACTTGTTTGTCAGCAGAATGACTGTCAAGACAATGCTGAATATAAAGAAAATCACGAGACTGCAGTGCCCGATAGTGATGAAGATGAGGCTATTCCTCCTGATACTGTCGAGCCTATCGAGACTGTTCCACTTCGACGATTCAGGAGAGATTGAAGACCCTCTACTCGTTTGTCGGTCGAGGAGTATGTGTTACTCACAGATGGAGGAGAGCCCGAATGCTTTGAGGAAGCAATGGAGGATGAACATAACGCGGAGTGAATGGAAGCTATGCAAGAAGAGTTGGCATCGCTGCATGAAAATCACACGTTTGAGTTGACGGGGCTGCCAAAGGGAAGACGAGCATTGAAGAACAAGTGGGTCTTCAGGTTGAACACAGATAAAAATAGCTCACAACCGAGGTACAAAGCGAGACTGGTTGTGAAGGGCTTCAATCAACAAAACGGTATTGACTTCGACGAGATCTTTGCACCAGTGGTAAAGATGTCTTCCATTCGAGTGGTGCTCAGGTTGGATGCTGTTCTTGACCTGGAGGTAGAACAGATGGATGTGTGGACATCATTTCTTCATGGTGACCTTGAAGAAGAAATCTACATGGAGCAATCGGAGGGATTCCTTGTCAAGGGGAAGGAGAACTTAGTGTGTCATCTCAAGAAGAGTTTGTTTGGCTTGAAACAAGCACCAAGGCAATGGTACAGGAAGTTTGAATCTGTCATGGTAGATCAGGGCTATCAGAAAATGACCTCGAATCATTGTGTTTTTGTTCAGACTTTTTTAGAGGATGATTTTGTTGTTCTTTTGCTCTATGTGGATGATATGCTAATTGTTGGGCGTAATGCTTCTCCGATCACAGAGTTAAAGCGACAGCTTGGGAAGTCCTTTGCTATGAAAGATTTTGGACCAGCGAACCAAATTCTAGGAATTAGAATTTTTTGTGACCGTAAATCAAGGAAGCTATGGATGTCACAAGAGAGCTACGTAGAGAAAGTGTTTCAATGCTTCAACATGGAAAAGGCAAAATCAGTGAGCACACTGTTGGCCAATCACTTCAAGTTAAGCAATTGTTAATGTCCTTCCACTGAAGATGAAAAGGCACATATGAAAGGCATACCCTATTCTTCAGCTGTGGGTAGCCTAATGTATGCTATGGTGTGTACGAGACCAGATATAGCTTATGTTGTTGGAGTTGTCAGTCGATTCTTGTCAAATCCCGGTAAGGAGCATTGGTCCGCGGTAAAATGGTTTCTCAAGTATTTTCGAGGAACTTTTAAACAATGTTTGTGCTTTGGAAGCAACGTGTCCCTTCTGGTTGGATATACTGATGCAGATATGGAGGGTGATGTTGACTCACGAAAGTCTACTTCGGGATATTTAGTTATATTTGCAGGAGGAGCCGTTTCCTAACAATCGAGATTGCAGAGGTGTGTTGCTCTCTCCACTACTAAAGCGGAATTCATTGCTATTACGGAAGCAAGCAATGAGATGCTATGGATGAAGAAATTTATTCGGTAACTTGATCTCAAGCAGAAACGATATGTGTTGTTTTGCGATAGTCAAATTGCGATTCATCTTAGCAAGAACTCGTCTTTTCATGCCAAATCAAAGCATATCGATGTGAGATAGCAATGGGTGCGGAATGTTATTGGCACGGGTTCGTTGATGCTGGAAAAGGTCGGGACCGAGGAGAATGGATCAGATATGATGACCAAGGCATTACAAAAGGGTAAGCTTGAAACTTGCTGTTCAATTGCCGGGATGACGATGAATGGCCACACACGGTCGTGAGGGAAATTTTGTTGGGTTATGGGTCACTCCCATGTGGACCCATACCCACTTGATGTGGCGGATGGAAGTAAATATCCTCACCGCATGAAGAAAGATCGAGTTGCGCCTGTTGGACGCTCAAGCCACAAATTCTAGTGTGCCGCCGCTCGCTGTGCGCTCTGATGGCGCTCGAGAACGGATCTTTGCCCGCTGTGCGCTCGGTAGTTGCCCGAGCGCACGCCATTTATATAAAATGCGCACTTTGCATTTTTAGGTCATTCCAATCAATTTGAGCGCCGTTCCAGAGGAGAAAAAGAGAGAGAAGAAGAAGAAGATGAAGATTTGAGCCTCCTTTTGGGTTTTCAATCAAGTTTCAGTTTTCGGTAATCACACGTACGAGATTCTTGCTGCTGAGAAGAACATCTGTCGGGTTTTATCTCTACTCTTGCTCTTTATATTTCTTGTATGGGCTACCCAAAGCTAGTTGATATTGATTCTTATGATTTGGGGTTTGTGTAACCGATCAACTGCTGCTAGTGGAAATTTCGGACTCTGTGTCCCGTGATTTTTCTCCCTAGTTTCATAAGGAGTTTTCCGCATAAAAATCGTATCTTTATTGTTTGTGATGGCTTATTGTGTGCTCGTTATCATCTACTACATATTTCCTCGCGGTTTAAACAAGATTTTAATTCTAACAAATTATAGCCTGTTCTTGGATGAATAGAGGCCACAATTGTCAGATTTTTCAATGCATGAATTTTTGCGGTTTTTCACTGCCAAATTTGAAAATTCTAGCTCAAGTTACTGAATAAATATTTTCTGCAGAAAAAAAGATGGCATTCTTACCTTTATAAGAATCCAATAAATTAAGGCAGGCAGAGCAACCATGCTACACTTTGAGCTAGCAGTCTCTTGGTTTGATTATCCACCGCTGGGGGTAAGGGGATATGAATAGAATGATTAAACATAGATATTGACAAACAAAAGCTCACTTAATCAAGCTAATA
>JAOVVI020000841.1:0-27695 GCA_028571085.2 Nepenthes alata | reverse complement strand
GCAACCTCTTCTGCAGATGATTACAGGCCACATCAGCAGGCCATACCGACCTAAAATCCAAAATGGCCTCAACTCCAAATCGGCCACAATTCCAAATCGGCCTCAAAACCAAACCGGCCTCAAAACAAAATCGGCCTCAACTCCAAATCGGCCATAATTCCAAACCGACCTCAAATCCAAATCGGCCACCAATCAAAATCGGCCTCAACTCCAAATCGGCCACAAATCCAAATTGGCCTACAGCCCACATCAGCAAGATCAAACCGGTCTCATTTTCACACCAGGAGAATGTGAGGGAGGAAGCCGGTATGCCAAAGAGAGGAAACGAGACATGTGATTGAATCCAGCAGTGATCCACATCAGCCAAACCTGGAGGACACATCAGTCAAACCAGGAGAACTGCTACAGTTGCAGCCCACTTCTTAGCATCAGTAGCATATCATCAAATCAGATACTACCGGCAGAAAGGCTTACAAACCTCCCCCAAGGACAAACATCCATTCCAAGAAAGGCCAAAAACCCCTCAAAGAAACAGGCAACAGAATCAGATGGAACATCAAGATGGTTCACCGCACCATCCACACCCCAGCCCGCTTTGCCAGCCAACTTAAGGGCAAACACATGAACCAGAGGAGACTTTAGTCTTTTTGGAAGAATTTCTATGCTTTCTGGCCTTTGCCTTCTTCCATGCTAAATCCTGCATGGCCATCACCTCCCGAAAGGTTGGAATAGAAGACGGGGGCGCCTCCTCCCTGGGAGCATCCAAAGGAGCTTCCAAAGATACACATGGGCTAACAGAGTCGAGCCCAAATGGCTAGAGCCAACCAGGGAATATTTTTGAGAAATTCGTGAGATAGATTCGAGAGTAAGATCAGGATCTACCTCAACAATCGGACCCGAAACATGATGATCAGACTGGCCAGCAAGGAGCCCTGGAAGAGATCCAATAGCAGGAATGCCCACAAACGGGGTAGCCGCAATCAACACTGGGTAATCTGAGGAAACATCATCACCAGAGTGGGCATCACTGCTGGTCACCTCAGAAGAAACCGCCTCACACAAAATGAAAGGATCAACATCAGCAGGCAGCAACGCGAGGGGCTGCATACCGGAGCCAGAGTTAAATCTCAACTCATCAAGCTCCTTAGGCATAGGAACCACATTACACACCCCAACTATTCCATCAGACGGCAAACGCCCCAACTGATTATCCACATCTGCCTCTTGAGAAGCCCCATCAGCAAGAATATCGTGACCAGGGGCAACAAAGCCAACATCGATTGAGCCTTCATCAGCAAAGCCAACAGCCGGTGGCACAGGGCCCGATTCAGCCTCCACAGCATAGTCAGTAGGGGGCATAATCACCCCTGATTATTAGATAACAATTCGAAGGAAGCCGCATCATAAGGATACTCAACAGACTGGTCGAGAGGAAGCACAGCAGCAGATCCACTCTTCTCAGGCAATTCTTTTTCAGTGCCGGCATGGGCCCCTAAATCAGATTGGTTCTCTAAACCACCCAATCCTACACCAAAATTCAAGGAAAAAAGGGAAACGTCCTGCTTTGCATTCAGAGGGGTCAAATTTTCACCCCTACGAAGTTGTTTCCTCCTATTAGTTTTCTGAATGGCAGCTCTGGCCACAGAATAATGCACATCAAGTTGAAAGCCCATATTTGCATCGCGACCCTTCACCTGATGCACTGGTTTTCCATGGTAAGCAACCTCAATCACAACCGGAGAGGCTTCAACATCAGCACCAGAATTCAATCTGATTTTTGAAGGGAGATGAGCACCCCTTGCCACATCAACACAAACCCGTGCAAAATTAAGCCGCTCCATTCTAGCAGTGATAGGATCCAGATGGGAAGGTTTACCAACTCCACTGGCAATCCAACTAATGCCCAAAGGAGTCCAAAATTCCGTCAGGACCTTGGACAATGTGATCCAAATTGGGTATGAATGGAAAGATTCCTTAACCAGCTTCATACCGAGTGCCCATCTTTTGAGGAAAATGACTTTCCTGCCTAAGTTCCATGGACCATAAGCCAAGCAGCGGTTCATATGTTCTTCATAATCAAAATGAAAGAAGAAGAAGTCGTTGTCATTCCCAGTAACATGTCGAAGACCAAATCTGGCCGAGATTTTTTGAGCAATAGCGTTAACGCCCTGAAAATGGAGAGGACTATCCGCGAAATAGCCCACCAACGTTGCTCCCCATACATCCTGGACCTACTGAAGAACATCAGCAGGGGAAGTAATGGAAACGCTATCCCCTTTAGAGGGTTGGGGAGGAAAATATGTCAGAGGGGGATTCTGACAATCACCGTTGTATAATACAACATCAGACCAAGAGGATTTCGGGAAGGGAAGGGGGTCACCTGAGGAAGCAGGCCCGGAAGCAAGGGGAAGGGAAACCGTGCCATGAGCAGAAACATCCCCTATCGTGGAGGCCGCAGTCTCCAAAACATCCAATGCACCATCCGCCAACAAGAGACACGGGTTATGGTCCATCAGCTTCACACGCTCCAAGAAAGACGCATCTAGGGCATGAGATGGAGATAAGCCATCCCTCTTCAAGGGAGGGAAGGGGAGAGAGGGTTGGGAGGAAGGATGAACATGAGCATGAGGAAAAGGCAGTGGAGACGAAATCGTCACCAAAACCGACGCCGATGAGGGGAGAATGGGGGTTGGCTATAATTTTTGGGATTACAGTTATATTTGTTGGAGATCCCAAAATGAGGAATTTGGCCATGCACTCCGTAGCCATGACCGAATGCAAGTTTTAGGGTCAAGATTGCATGAACAAATTTAGTTGAGGCCTAGCTAAATTTTAGGAGATAATTGCTATAAATAAGGATAACTTTATTCATCTTTCCTTGCAAGACAAATTGTATATTGACCCTAAGAAAGTCAAGTCAGTCATCCCAAACTTATTGCGAGTAAAATTGGGAATGTGATTAAGTGGTTAACACAAACATTAGAATAAAAATTTTTATTAGCTCCTTGCCTAAACTAGAGAAGCTCGACTATATGGATAAAAAAATAAGTTGTCGACTGCTAACGAAAAAATGTGATTAGGATATTACTTAAATCAAGAAAAATAACAATAATTAAGAGGGATGGGAGCTAATTACTAGGATCCTAAATTTTAGAAAATTGCTGGTGGACTTTTGTTAGTGATGGCCGAGTATAGGTAAGGAGATTCGTGAAGTGAAAATCAATTACTAGTTAGGTAGATAGCTACTTCTCTATGAGTCAAAATAAGAAGTGGTTAGTGGTTGATTTTGTAGATGGTTCGACTGCCTAAGTAGGGGAGAATAATATGATAGGAATCCTAAGAAATAGGAGAGGAAAAAGCACTTAGAAACAAACCCCAACTTTCTATAAATTAGGCATTTGAAAGCTGATCTTCTTTGGAGCAGCTATGCATATTGAAGGCAAAGGAGCCACAGAGGAGAGGAAGAAATGAGGAAAGCAAGGAGTATTCAACTTTAAGGCAAGTAGTCTTATGGCCTTCTTTTTTTATCTCTTGAATTTCTCTAGAAAACTCTCACATATCTTTATATGATTCACACATTTATCTTCATAAATTGAGTGGTTTATTTGGGTTGATGATGAGAATTAAATAGCCAAGTAGTGATTGAAATCTAACAAGTTCATAACCTTTTGTATTCTAGTTTAAATTTTCTAGCAAGTAGTCTTATGATCTATCTATTCATCTCATGAATATCTTAAGTAAATTCTCATATTGTTTCATATGATTTACCCCATTATCTTCCTAGATGTAGTGGTTATTTGAGTTGAGGGCGATAGTGAAACGGCCAATTATAATTAGGAAGGAAAATTAAGAATGTTGATGGAAAAATAGTATTCTGAATTTTGAAATAAAATATCTTATTTTAATAACATGATTATTATAATTATTGGATTAGAAATCAAATTCTAATATCAAAATTGGCTAAAGAAGTATTTTGGAATTGATGAATATTGGATTTCATGTTTCTATAACAAATTAGTGTGTGTGTCAGTCTAGTGCGCATCAAGCATAGAGACAAAAGTAGGCCTACACACAAGCGCTTAAGAAGTGTGCATCAGGCGCTTATGATTTGGTTAAAATGGACACGAGCTTCTTTAATGGTGTGAGTTAGACACTAGTATTCTAGTTGAAATATGCACGACCACTACTCAAGTGCAACTTTGACGCAATAATACTATCCAAATCATGCCTATGCATGTATCAAGCACAATTTAGGTTCCATTTTTTTGCTCAATTACTTTCATGGTTGATGCGACCTAGATCCAAGTTTGAACAGATTTGGGTCGAGCTGTCCGTCGAATTCTGATCTCCATTCGCTTAACCTTGGGTCTTGCACACCACAATTTTAAACAAGAAATCGGGTGACGGCGGTATTTGGTCCTATTAAAAATACTCCGACCCTCAAGTCAGTAATTGGCCTTCCGAAATAAGAAGGTCGATGTAGTAGATGCAGTATGAAATGCTAATGAGTGTTTTGTGTCAGTGGGAACGCACTCGTGGGATGAATGACTTATGCGGTTGCTCGTGAGGAGCAAAATTTCTCAGTCCAAAGTTCGCTGGGAACTGAAAGCTGAGAGAGGGAGCGCTAGAGGGCTCGAGAGAGATTAAGAACTTCTGAGAACTTGAGATTGCCTGAAGGCTTTTTGCAGGCGCTTTAGTATGTATTTGTGAACGTGCCTTTGAAGGGAGCTTTTATGGCCTTTTATAGACATAGCCCTAGGCTACCTTCCTTACACAAAAGGGCTGAATGCTCGTGCTCTGCTAATGATTGTTGCCTTCCTTGGCACAGGCGTGAGCGCTTTTCTGGCCATAACGGGCTAAAAACTTAATCTCCTTCCTTCTGTGTTTTATAACTGTTAGAGTTTCCAGTAGACAGCACAGATTCTGGCACCTTCCTCTCGAAATGTGCACTAATTCTAGAGATAACTGTAATAGTAAAGCTTGCCTTCTTGGAGAGGCAGAAAATTAGGGTAGATGACCGTTGTGGCTCTAAGATGGACATGTGGACCAATTATTGCTTGGGTCGTGTTCATTCTAGGCCTCGACCGATCTACTGGTCAACGGAAGCATTAATGGTTCTAGGCTTTAATGGGTCGTCCTTCTCTTGAGTCTCCACCAGCCCACTTACTCTTCATCTGGTCAACAGAAGTATTGACCGTTCAAGCAGAATTAGGCCGCTGTAGATTTGGGTTGTTTCCTTCTTCATGGACCAGCCCGTTACTAGCGTGCCCATCACTAGCCTCCCATATTGTGGTCTGAGACTCTGGCCTCCAGCATATTCATGATAAGACGTTTCTAGCTAAACAACTTGCTCAAGACAGCTTGAAACTGGCAATGGTATTTGGTCTGTTGATCATGTCGCTTGCGACTGTTGATCATAACACCAAGATTTGGGAAACTAAACTAGAAGAAACGTTGACCGGGCTCTTTGACCGCTCTGGTAAGAATCCGAGGAACTCAGCAGGTATAGCAGCGTTGATCGGATCATTGATCATTCTCACTAGAATCTAAAAAACTGAGCTTTAAGAGCAATGTTGACCGGATTCGTTGACTATTCTATTAAAAATACGGAGAACTTGTGGGAATTGAAACGATGCGCCATCATGACACTGGACTGTTAGATGAAAAGTCTGCCACGTGTCAACACACAAAGAATTTGTGATCCCGGTTATTAATTCTGTAGGAGAACTAATTCGACTGCTCCCTTTTTTGTTACGACACGTGTCCACATAATGGGCGTGCTTTTTTGAGGAGTTGCCTTGCCAACGGTTGCGTGCCTTTACAAAAGCCAGTCCATTTGTTTAGCTTTTCCACGCTAAAAATTTTTAAAGTCTTTGCTACTCTTCTTCCTTTCATTTTCACGGCTTATTCTGTTGTCAGGATTGCCTCTGTGATTACCCCTAGTGAGGTGAGAGAGTTGTATGTAGAGTTCAACATTTCACGTGAGATTGTCCCCATGATGCCCAGTGAGCACGACAGGGCCTGATTCCCCCCTCGGAGCTGCATCACTGTTTACGAGGCTCACCTGAGGGGTGGGCTTCGCATCCCCGTTCTAGAGAAGCTGCTAGACATCTTTACAATGCTCCAAGTTCCATCGCACAGCTCCACGCCAATGCCGTGTGCTTCCTCTACACGCTATGCATCTTTTTACGCGAGCATTCATGGATGCTAATGAAGGAGGCGGTTAGGTGATATTTCGATTCACCCAAAGCAGGAACTGGATCTTGTTGTCCCCCAGAGACCTTCCTGTCAGCGAGGCCATTTATGATTCGTTGAAGAATTAGGAGCACTACTTCTTCGTGCGTGTCGGTGACTCATGGCCCTTGTCTTGGGATTAGGGCAAGGTCCCTAGGGCTTTCATCGGGATGCCCAAGAGTGATGAGGTGGAGGCCGTGGTGCCACACTACTGGTGCTGGTGAGGAAATACCCTGATGAGTTTAGGATGGATTATCTGGTTTCTAGAGGGGAAGCCAATAAGGCTCATTGGAGACCTCCTTTTTTTGTCCAAAAGATCAGACCGCTATCAGATGCCTCCTAACGCAAGAGGAAGGATGGCGCCATTTCCATTGATGCAGCTGGTGCACCTTCCACCGGCAATGCTCCCAGTAGTCCAAGGCCGAAGAGGGCTATGACGATAGTTCATTCTTCTTCCTCATCCTCCCCAGAACCAAATTATGTAACAGTCAGACGACTTGCTGGAGCTAAAGAGCGCTCCGAAGTAGAGGCGGCTGTGGAGGAGTACGAGGCCATGCTGTGCACCGCTGCAAGTAGTGTGGTCATTGCGCTACCGCAATCGATGGGTTTGGCAGTGCAAGCTGTGTCGACATAGTAGCCGCCTATAACTGCCAGGGCGGAGTTGGCTAATGAGCCGCAAGCTAAGTTGGAGGAGCCACCCTTGGAGCCACTTCCTGCGCCAGATGAGCTAGCCACCAGAGAGTCACTTCCTGTGCCTAATGAGCCAGCCGCCGGAGAGCTTTTTCCTGCGCCTGATGAGCTAGCCACCGAAGAGCTTTTTGAGGCGGCTGACCTTAGTGCAGAGTTGGAGGAGGAAATTGCTGCTGAGGCTTCAGCTGAGCGTGCTAAGGTGGATGCCGCTCCCAATCCTCCGCCATTAGGTCCAAGGTCACGGAGCAAGCCAGTGATGAGACAACGAAAAATCTTGCTGGTAACTTTTTGAAGCTTCCCTCCTCTTCTTTCTTTTTCGTTGTGGTCTAACTCATTTAATTTCTGACAAGAGGTGAAAGTTATGGGCACAATGGGTAAGGTACTGTGTCAACAGGACCCGGTGATCTAAGATCGGGAGGAAGATATTGCCTTGTTTAAGGAGGAGGTGGACCTATTGAAAGCCCATCACAAGGAAGAGAAGGTCGCACTCTAGTCGAAATTGTCTGAGTTGACAGCAAAAAATACGAGGTTGGAAGAGGAGGCTACTAGGACTGCAGGGCATACCGACGAGCTCCTAGGAAAGATAGCCTCATTAGAGAACGAGCTATCCACTTGCGTACGCCCTCACGAGGTCTCTCAGGTGCTGTGTGCATGGCTATGGGAAGGCATCAACATCAGTCGCTGCATCGTCCATCTAGTGGATCCCAATTTTCCTGTTGATGTCATTAACCCAGTGAATTGTACTGCCCAGCGACGTGAGACTCTCCTGGACCAGTCCCAGAGTGTGCAAGGGCCTCTCCCGCCTTCAGGGAGCTCTTCTCAGATTTTATGCCCCTTATGTTTTTTTGCCTATTGATGTAATTTATAAGTGAAAATGGACTTTTTATCCTAAATTATACGATCAAGTTTTGACCCCGATAAAAATAGCGAAAGCAGTACAAATTAAATATCCAATACACATAAACAATATTTAATTTTAGATGCTAATGATACTAACAAGCATGCAAAATATAAATGAGTATACGTAATAATAAAAAGACATGATTTTTAGTGACAAAAGGAAAACTCGATACCTACGGTAATCGAGAAAAATCCTCCGGGCTTCAACGGCCAGGCAAGCAATGCACTATAAAAATTAACTTACAGACCGGATGGTAATGATGCGCTAACCTAGCCGACTTACTCTCATCTTGTGATCCCTACCAAGGAACTCCTTGTATTTGCCCGCGACAACGGAACCAAACACATTCTGATCTTCACGTCAATCTTCCGTCTTGAGCTACTTGAATTGCCGAACACGATCGGGTCTCCTTCTTCAACGAACCAACGTCTCCAACGAAGCTAAATGAATGGAAGTGTTTAAATGGTTAAGAGAATGTGAAGAGAAAACTTGTTAAAACTTGAAGCTCAATCTCGTAGCTTTTGGTTTTTTCAAGAAAAGCAAGATCAATGGAGCATGAACAATGTTCTTCTCAAGTGGGGCACGAAACTGGTCTGTCAAGAGTCTTAAGATTCCAAAAATATAAGCCAAGTATTTATAGAGGGCTTAAATATCGCATTTAAAAAATTACCCGTTGCCGCGGCGCTCGACCTTTCTGGATTTTGGGGTCGAGCGGGTAGCGAGCACACGGAGGTCACGGGGCTTCAGGTTTTTAGGCTCGAGTAGCTAGAGAGCACACAGCTGGCGCGATATCCATGGAAGTCGAAGCGGACAGCAACGAATGAATGTTGATGCAACACTTTGACAATGCCTAACCCAACATCGATGTAATATATATATTGTCACGGAATGGGCCAATCATAAAAATGGCCCTAACAATCTCCCTCTTTGGCAATTCCGTGACAAAACTCATAAAAAATAAAATAAATACTAGTGAACTACGGGTCCAAACACCACCGAGATATAACCTATATACATAAAAATCTACGCCTATGGAGAAATATAAATAATACAATATGAAAATATATAAATCTACGCTAGCACTACTGTGTCGATATTGTGACTGCCACGTCAATACTTTAACTGAGTTGTCTAGTCAAATAAGGTTAGTACCGCACAGGCATAATATAAAATGATAACAATAATAAGTAACCAAAATCTAAGAAGTACTCCCCCTTCAAAAAATAATAAGGCTCCCCCTAACATAAATAGCAAAGCACCCCCTAACATAAGTAATCAGGCTCCGTCTCCCCTAATCTCCCCCTGTCAAAGCGAATCAAGTCTTCACCTTTTTTTCATGAATGTCCAAGGAGTAATGTAGCTCACTTTTCTTAACCCATACTTGTCTCACTGAATTCACTTTTACATTCAATCTTTTTACTTATTCATTTAATATCTGAATGTGATCAACACGTGTATTCATGTGTAGCTCTGGTCTTGGGTTGTATGGAAAGTGCATGGTGTAGCAGTGGGGATGAATGTGGCCAATCTTTCCACACGAATGATAAGTTGGTAGAGACTTTATGGGTTTGTTCATTCTTTTAGGCTATATGGATTGACCAAATGATGTGAGTGAAATCTATGATCCATACATCGAGACGGTTGCTTGGTGAGTTTGGTTTTGTTAGCGTGTTGGTGTGAAATTTTATGGCGGGAATAAAAATAGTTTTTGATTTTACGTCATTTTGGGCAATATTCTCAGCATACTCCAAACCCTGTTTATTTTCACCAATTTTTTTCCAACCCGAGCATATGATCTAATTTTGTGGATTCATTTAAGAATTGTTTCAAATCTTTTCTAATAGCCTCAAGTTCAGATTCTAGAGTTGTGATTTGTTTGGTAAATGAGATTGTCATATTCTCAATTTCTTGGGTTTTAGAATCTAACTCGGATTGTTGAGCTAATTTTTCTTGTTCCAAATCTATGACCCTACTGTTTAAGATTCTATTTAGTTTCTTTACTTTCAAATATTTCCTAAACAGTTTGTCATATACTTCTTGAAGACCATCAAATTCAGCATCTGACTCATCCACAGAGTCATCAAATTGATTAAGATTTTTTACTGAATTACCACATATTGAGGTCATAAAGGTCATATACTTGACAGGGCCATCTTCAGAATATTTTTTACCCTCTTTTTCTTTGTTATCACTTAAGGTCACATTAGCTTTAAATGCTTAACCTTGTTGGCGTTTAAGGTTTAGGCATTCAGCCCGATAGTGACCAAATCTTTTACACACATGCCATTGAACTCCTTGAGTATTTTTTGATTTGAAGTCCTTGAGTTCACGTCGGTCTTTCTTCTCAAATTAAGATGAACGTTTTAAATTCACATCAAGTTTATTTGATGAAGATTTATTTTTTTTCAAAAACTTTTTAGAATTCTTAACAAATAAGGAAAAATCGTCATCGCTATACGATTCTTCATTGGAATCCCGGTTTCTCTCTTCCCTACTTGATTTTAGAGCAAGTGATTTATTTTTTCTTGATTGTGGCAATGTGTGCTCATAAGTTTGAAGGGACCCTACAAGTTCTTCGATTTTTAATTTGTCTAAGTATTTACTTTCTTCAATCGCAGTAATTTTTGGTCTAAATCGTTCAGGCAAAGATCGTAGAACTTTTCTAATAATTCTATTTTTTGGGATTCATTCTCGTAAATTAAACGTGGAATTAATAATATCATTTAATTGTGCAAAGAATTCATCAAATGTCTCGTCATCCTTCATGCGTATTTCTTCGAATCTAGTGGTGAGCATTTATAATTTTCAATTTTTAACCAATTTGTACCTTTATGAGTGATTTCTAAAATTTTTCACACATCTTTAGAAGTTTCACACATGGAAATTCGTTTAACCTCTTCGGAAGATATAGCCATAAAAATAGCATGTAACCCCTTACTATTCTAGTTACAAGCATCAAGCTCTTTTTTTCACCACAAAGATAAAACTTTTAGTTCATCACCACTCTTGGGGGGACTCCACCCAAGTTGGGTACTAGCCCATGCATGCTCATCCAATGATTTGAGAAAGGCTCTCATCCGGACCTTCCAATAGGCATAACTATTCCCATCAAAGAAGGGAGGTAAAGAGAGTGATCCGCTTGTATACATCTAGAATGGGATCGTAGATTGGGGTGAGTCTCTATTATCAATTGAAAAAGAACTTTTTGTACTAAAGTGTACAATCAAGTTTCGACCCTGATAAAAGTAGTGAAAGTAGTAAAAATTGAATATTAAATACACGTAAAGAATACTTATTTCTAGATGCTATTGATAAGGACAAGCATGTAAAATATAATCGAGCATAAATAATAGTAAAAAGATAATTTTTGGTGACTAATGAAAAACTCGATATCCACGGTAATCGAAAAAAATTCTCCAGGCTTCAACGACCAGGGAAGCAATGCACTATGAAAATTAACTTACAGATCGGGTAGTAACGACGTGCTAACCTAGCCGACTTACTACTGCCTCGTGATCCCTACCAAAGAACTCTTTGGATTTGCCCGCTACAACGAAACCGGATACCTTCCAGTCTTTACGTCAATCTTCCCTCTGTAGCCACTTGAATTACCGAACACGATCGAGTCTCTTTCTTCAACACACTGACTCTCCAACGAAGGTAGAATGATGTTAGTGTTGGAGTGGTAGAGAGAAAATGTAGAGAAAACTAGTTAGAACATGAAGTTTAAGGTTGTAGCTTTTAGTTTTTCTCAAAAGAAGCAAGATCAATGGAGTTTTAACAATGATTCTTCTCAAGTGGGGCACGAAATTGATCTGCCAAGAGTCCTAGGGTTCCAAAAATATAAGCCAAGTATTTATAAATGGCTCAAAAATCACATTTAAAAACTTATCCGTTGCGACGGCACTCGAGCGCCCGGCGGGCGCACAGAGGGTTTCCGGAGAAACCCTACGTGCGCTCGAGTGCGGGGGCGGCGTACAGCGAGCGGGACCATTCTGAATTTTGGGGTCGAGCGGGTAGCGAGCGCACAGAGGGCGCGGGGCTTCGAGCTTTTGGGCTCGAGCGGCTGGAGCGCACACGGAAGGCGTGATATCCATGGAAGTCGGAACGGATAGCAACGGATGAATGTTGATGCAACACTTCAACAATGCCTAACCCGTCATCGATGTAATATAAATATTATCACGGAATGGGCCGATCATAAAAATGGCCCTAACAATGACGATTGCTGCTTAAAGATGCCAAGGACTCAAAGCTTCTTTAGGAAGGACCACCAATTTGAATCAAGAGAAAAGCTAATGTGGAGGACCTCATTGGCATCTTTAAAACATGAACTTGAACTTTATGGTTGGGGCTAGTGTTGGGTCTATAAAAAAATCTAAGTTGATCTATACCCGTCAACTTGACTCGTGGATGGAATAGATTGTTTAGATTACTACCAAGGGTCGACACATAAGTGGATGAATAAGGAATGAATCTAATAAATAAGTTTCAGCTATAATCTAGGTGACTTGAATAAGAGAGCCAGGTTGTCAAGTGACTGAAAAATTCAGTGCTGAAGCATGACTCATGTGGCTATTAAGGTTAATTCAAAGGAGTAAGTTGAATGAGGCCTGGTTGTTTTACTGAAAAGCCAATTCCCCACGATTAGCCAAAATCCAATATCTTTAGTCAATAACCCATAAAAAACACACTCATCCATGATCTATATATTCCAATTTAAGGAAATCTCACCATAATCTATGACCCAAAATATGTATAGTGGTAGCTAGCCTAAATGACTAACAATTCCCTGCTTGTAGATTATGACCTTTAACCCCACTATTGGGTAAAACTACCCATACATTAGCCTCATACCTCTACATATATCAAATCTCTTAGCAAAATATGAGAATTTTAAGAATCCCGATATTAGAGCATCTTGCACCACTATAATTAAAGAAATTCATAAAGCATCTAGTTACCAATTGATCACAACGATCTCTAAGATTCAATGCCACAACTTTTGACCTACACAAAAGAGGTTTAGAACTTATACTTCAAAACGTCTCATCCTCTCCACAAAATTTTCCTTCAAAGTATAGCCCTCCAATTCTCTCCGTCCCTAACTAAATCATTAGGAGGCCTTCGTTCACTTAAACATCAAAGGATAATTTGAGAAATCAATCCCAAATCCTCTAAAGCTTTTATTCTAGTTGATGGTGCGTAAGATATATGTTAAAATGTCTAATAGCCTGTCGCACAATCTCTCGAGTTAGAATTCATATCCAATTATACGTATCGAAATTGTAAAAAGATGATTGTCTATTTAAGAGTCTCTGTTATCCCCTACTTTGATACATTTAAACTACTTACTAAAAAAAAGCTTTGATATGTATGTGTGTGTGCACAAATATCTGTATATATGTATATATACCCTTTATATATATATACATGTATATGTATATATGTACATGTATGTATAATTTTAGGGGCATGAAAACCATGAACTACTTTTTGACCCAAATCGATTTCACCGATTTGGTTAAAATCAAAATCAAAATTTTACTTGTTTGAATGGTTAACGGTTTTTAAATAATAATAACATTTTCATTCAATTTATAACTATATAAATAAAATCTAAAATTTTAAAACATCTACATAACATATCAATGTGCAAACTACAACTTTCAATAATAATTTAGTAACAAGCTACAAATAATATAAATTTTATTCAATCGCAAATAATCCTCTACCTTCATTTTAACAACCTTCTCAATCTTTATCCACTCAATTAATCAACATAGACAACAGTATGCTTCTTTGTCAAGTAAGGCATCTACAATCAAAATAAGACATATATATTAGAATAATAGAACCCATATGATTATAATACAATATGATAAGAAAAATCAAGAACTATGTGCTATCCTATTCCAATACTTCAAGTTCTTCCAACATCTCCTCCGCAAAAAGTGTGCCATGTGATCTTCGTAGCCAATCTTGTGTATAAATGAGAGCCTCCACAATTCTTACACCGAGAGAGCTGCGAAATAAATCAAGCACATAGCATCCAATGCTAAAAGTCAATTTAGATGCAACCTTTGATATACCAATAGCCAATAAATCATAAGCAATCGAAGAAGAAAGTACCCAATATTTATATCAGTCTCCACCAACTCAATATGTCAAAATCTTTGGCATTATATCAGTTTCCTCGCCTAAATATTTATCCAACTCTTTTATGATTTCTACATTTTCATGTCCATTTTGTTATTTGCATGGAGCATTTGCGTAATCATCAATGTTTTGCTGGATATCTACATTCATATCACTTGGACTTGGAGTGATTGGACGTTAGAGCATGACTAAGATGAACAGTAAATTTCAAACATGAAAGTTATGGTTTGCTTGAGTTTCTCCGCCAATCTCTTAGCAATATCAGCATCAAAGGTTGCATTAGTAACCCATTCCACATAGCCTAACTTATGTCAAGCATCAAGCAGCACAGCTACAAACAATTTTATGTCCATACTTCCAAGATTTGCCATATACTTGTTATAATTTGTCTTCATTTTGGAAGCCATCAAATAAGTCTCGAAATTAGCACTGTCGCATCTTTTACAAAATAAAATTCTAACCCCACAAATAGTTTTCATGTAATTATCATTAGTCATATAATGAGAATCAGACAATTTTAAAGTAATTTTATAAAAGATTTTTAAAAAATGTATTAAATTTTGAGTATATTTTCGGTCAACAATTTCATGAGTAACGTTATTCTTAGATGCATTTAACTCATCCATATCTTTATTATCCATGCATTCTAGCAAATCAAACACTTTTTATACTTGATTGACGATTCTAATTTCAAATAAGTAGAGTTTCAACTAGTTTGAAGATTCAAACAAACAAAATTTTTACCCAATACTTTTTCTTTCTCTACACAAGAATTAAGCTTTTACAGCCTAACTGTAGATGATCTTACACACTGAACTACTAAGTGAATTCTAAAAATAAAATTATCATACTTTTTTAGCCCATTCTTACCTGTTAAACTCAAAATATGTATAACACATCTTATATGAAAATGTGCACCATTCAATAGTTCTTTTCATATATTAAGTCTTTTTATTAAGTGTTGAATTCCCACATCATTGGAGCTTGCATTATTGACTCTTATAAGTACTCCTTCAATTCCCCTATCAAGCAAATAACTTTCAACAGTTTTATCAATAATCTCACCTACATGACTAGAAATTGGACAAAAATTCATCGTCTTCATATGCAAGTTCTGGTTATTATCAATAAAGTGAGCAGTAAGGCACATATAAGAAAAGCTTTGACAATATGTCCATGTGTCTATAGTGAGGCAAACCCTAGATAATTGTTTGAAGAACTTTTACAACCTTTACTTCTCCTCCACAAAAAGATTGTAAGAATCTCTAGTTATTACAGAGGGTGAAGAAACAACAAATTGTGGTTGCTTAACACTACAAAAATCATGACATCCTTGAGGTTCTACCACCTTAAATGGCATCTCATCCATGATAATCATTCTTGACAATACTTTCCTACACAACTCTTGATAAAACTTGTAAGCCACAAGTGTATGTGTAATTCCCTCTTCTTTCAAATTTTGTTAGAGATTGAAACTCTAGAGTCTTTTGCTCTTATCAATGATATGTGGGTGCTTTTTTACATCTACTCAAATGATTAATTAAATTACTATTAACGCTGTAGTACAAACAAATAATTCTACTATCATAATAATTATATTTGACATTTTGGTCATTCTTATTTTAACATTTTATTTTAAAATAATGATCCCACACCTAAGTTTTTTTTCCCTATGAGAGCCACTCACCTTTAAAGTATCCTTAGGAAGGGGTAGCTTTGAAGAGGCACCCTCATTATTTGAAGTATCCTACTTTTAGATTTGATTTAACAATTTGATTGGAGTTATCGGGTTAATGATTTTTTAAACACTTCTAATATAGTTTGATATTTTCATGGGATGAAAGATACTCACTTGGGATAAGAAATATTTTTAAATATCTATAATATTTGATCTTTAAGAATTATTTAATACCACAAATTATCAATATTTGAAATACTTTCTTCGATGGGTCTATTGTAGAGCAATATGATACTAACAAGACTCCAAATTTTGATTATGTGTTAATGAGGATGATGAAAGCTTGGTACATAAGTCGTGATTAGTGCTGAAAATCAATATTCCACGATGTTAGGGAGGCCAAACCAATTTAGTACGTAAGCAAAAGTGAGCAACACTTGATTAATTAGACAAAAATTAACATTTGATTGATTAGACATAGTTACACTAATGAAGAAGGTAGGTCAAGGACAGGAGAATGCTACTATCATACATTCTTTTATTACTTTGGATAGTTTTAAACAAAATTTTACAAAGATCAAAATAGTGCAATTATCTATCTTTAATACGTGTTTATTAACTTATCTAAATATTATCCTAGGATTCCCATATGACTTAACCCCATTTCGTGCAAATGATATGTACTTGTGATAAAGATGACTTTTTAAATATGAGATAATAAATATTGTGGATAAATAATTGAAAAAAAAAAAGGATACAATTGAAGACTCTTTGTAGGCCACAACTACACGAGGGAAACATGAACAATTATAATGAGGCTCAAAGGATGCATAGTAAAATCGTTGAGTAAAAGTATAGCCGTTGCCGTCTGGACAACATAGGTCAAATAGAAATGGAATGCACACACACACACACGATGGAGGAATATCAAAGAAAAAGAATACATAGGATTTTTACGTGGAAAGTCTCTTATAAAATAAGAAAAAAAATCACGAGACATCAAGACGTCACCGATTCTACTAAGTGTCGTCCTGTCATTGACTTGCTCCCCCAATCAGCAATCTAAAAGTCTATCCATCTGAAAAGCCGCTTGCACAGATTTTGCTGAAACTATAGTCCCCAAGCGTTGACAAAATTCATCGGTCATTGCTTCGCTTAGCGTCCTTGGCCATTATTAGCATCTCGGTCGTTATCAGCATCTCTACTCAATCGTCAACTGCCCATCATCAGAAAGCTTTATCTACTCCAGCATTTGCGTCTTTGAAAATGCACTCTGGTATTTTTTACTAGGGAATTTTCCTCTCCGAAAAATTCACTCCGGAATTCTTCTCTCCGAAAAAATCACTCTAGAATTTTTCAGGTCATCATTTTCACTCCGAAAATTTTCAGTCAACTTATTCTCTGAAAATGTTTTGTCAACATTCACTTCGGTCAACTTTCAATCCAATAATTTTTCACACTGGAGTGATCCCAACAAATATTTTCTCACGACTGTGTGGAAACAAAATCAGTCAGCCCACCTATTTCATAGCAAGCTTTAAGTTTTTCCTTGAGCAATACTTTGGTCAACATATCTGATCCATTTTTTATAGTTCAGACATTTTTCAGTGTTAGCAATCTTTCGTCGATAATATCTCTCACCCAATGGTATCGAATATCAATATGTTTCGATTTTAAATAGAATGAGGAGTTTTTGCACAGATGTATGTCGCTTTAACTATCATAAAGCACCATATACTTCTCCTTTCCGAAACCCAATTCTTGAATAAACTTTTTCATCCACAACGTCTCTTTGTTGGCTTCTGTGACTACGATAAATTTCACCTCAATGGTGGAGAGAGCAACACACTTCTGCAACTTAGACTATTAGGAGACTATCACTCCAATAAACTTGACCAAATATTTTGCAATAGACTTTTGGTAGTTAATGTCTCTGACCATATCTACGTCTGTGTAACCAATCAACTGGAGCTTCTCATTTTCAAAACACAGATATATCTTTAAAATCCCTCGGAGATATCTTAAGATCCACTTTACGGCTGACCAGTACTCATTTTTTGAAAGTTGAGAGAAATCTGCTAATAGTGCCGATCGCGTGTGCAATGTTTGGCCTTAGGCACACCATTGCATACATCAAACTTCATACTGCTGAAGAGTAGGGCACATTTCTCTTGGTAGCCTTCTCAAAATCCACGGTTAGATACTGTCTGCTGCTCAGTTTGAAGTGATTTTCCAGTGCGGTGCTCACTGGCTTAGAATTTTTCATTTTAAACTGTTGAAGTATTTTCTCAACGTAGCTATATTGGGACAGTCAGAGTTTCTTGTTCTTATGGTTGTAAAATATTCTGATACCCAAAATCTGTTTCATCGACCCCAAGTCCTTCATAGCAAATGACTACACAAGCTGCTACTTCAATTCCTTGATACATATACCATTTTGTCCAATGATTAGCATGTCGTCCGCATAGAGGAGAAGGATGACAAAGTCATCATTTGAAAACTTCTGAATAAATACGCAATGGTCAGAAATAGACTTCCGATAGCCTTGATCAACCATAACAGACTCAAAGTTTCTGTACCATTGACGTGAAACTTATTTCAGTCTGTACAGGCTTTTCTTCAGACGACATACTAGTCTTTTCTTTCCTTTGACCTGAAATCCCTCCGGTTACTCCATATAAATCTTCTCCTCAAGGTCACCGTGGAAGAATATTGTCCGGACATCTAGTTGCTCTACCTTCAGATCCAAGACAACAACTAAACCAAGCACTACACGTATGGAGAATATTTTTACGATTAAGGTAAAGATTTCATCAAAGTCAACTCCTTTACGCTTGTTGAAATCCTTCACCACCAGCCTTACTTTATATCTCGATTGAGAGGTATTTTCCTCACTCTTCAACCTAAATATCCATTTGTTCTTTATGGCTCTCTTTCCTTTTGACAGTTCAGCCAATTCGAATGTATGGTTCTTATGCAATGAGTCTATCTCATCCTTCATGACTTCCAACTATTTTTCTTTGTGCTCATTCTTCACTGTATTTTTAAAGTTTTCAGACTCACCTCTATCAGTGAGTAGAATGTACTCACTGGACGACAGACCAACGGACGGTTGTCTATCCCTTGTAGTCGAGGATAATAACATCCTCGACCAGTTGAGGAGTAACGTTAGTCATGTCTTCGTCAAACGTTATAGCTTCTTCACCGTTCACCTCGATCACTTCTAGGCCCCCATGAAAGAATGCCGGTCGGACAACATCAGTAATCATCTTATTAGTCCGTCCAGTGTCATATATCACCTTCTTCTCTTTATCAATATTTTTAATGGTTTTTCCTTCAACAAAGACCGCATCCCTTGATCAAACAAGATTCTTCTCGACTGGGTCATAAAATCTGAATCCTAGGTTATCTTCCCTGTAACCCAGAAAGACGCATTGCATCGTCTTTGGTTTTAATCTGGTCCTTTCATCCTTAGAAATGTGTACAAAAATCTTGCTCCCAAATACCTGAAGATGGTCCTAAGATAGCTCTTTTTTAGACCATATCTTCTCTGGTACTTCTCCATTTTATGACCTATTGGGTGACCTATTGATGATATAGGTTACCGTCCTTAGAGCTTCTACCCAAAAGGATCCTGGGAGTTTTGTTTTCGAGAGCAAGTATCTGACTTTCTTCAATAACGTGTGATTCATCCGTTCAACCACTACATTCAACTGTAGTGTTTTTGGTGGCGTCTTTTGATGCCGAATGCCATACTTTTGGCAATAGGCATCAAATATCTCAATATACTCGCCACCATTATCACTCCTAACGCACTTCAGCTTCTTCCCTGTCTGTCGTTCAACTAGAGCTTGAAAATATTTAAGATTTTTGAGGACTTGATCATTGGACTTAAGTGGATAAACCCATAATTTTCTCGAACAATCATCAATGAACGATACAAAATATTGTGCTCCTTCGAACGATTTCTCCTTGAATGTTCCACATATGTTGGTATGTACCAAGTCGAGCAACTCGTTCTTCTTGGTGGACGAGTCTCCTTGGGATGAGATTCATCGCTGCTTCCCTGCCATACAATGAGGACACGTCCTCAACTTGTCTTCCTTTATGTTTGGTATGAGGCCCTTCTTGGCCAAATAATATAATCCTTTTTCACTCATGTGGCCTAGCTGACGGTCCCACAGATCCAAGAACTCCTTACAGTTGGCAGCATTCTCCTCTCCAGTCATAAGAGATGCTTTCACTACATATAGGTCAGAGACCTTCTTTCCTCGGGCAACGACTAGAGACTCTCTAGTTAATTTTCATGCTCCTTCATAGAATACATTATAGTATCCTTCATCATCTAGTCGGCCGACTGAAATAATATTCAATCGGATATCAGGAACATGCCGAACGTCCTTTAGCAACAATCTTGTCCCATTGTTGGTGACAAGCAATATGTCACCTCTTCCAAAAACTTGGAACGTTCATTCATTTCCCATCATTATCACTCTAAAATCTCTCGAAGTGTAAGATATGAACAGTCTCCTTCTGGATGTGGCGAGGAGGGAAGCACCTGTATCCACCACCCAGTTGGACTCATGATCGGTCAAACATACCACGTCGTCCATTTCACAAGTCAACAAGAGATTGCCACCAGTGACTACTAATACCGAGGCCTTTTCCTTGTCTCGTCCCTTGTCAGCTCTGTTCTCCTTACCATTTTCACTATTGTCACACTTCTATTTGTAATAATATTTCTTAATGTGACCCTTTTTATCACAATAATGATACTCAAAATTTTAAAACCTTGAGCGAGATTTGTTGTGGCCCTTTTCCCAAGACTTTGGGCCGCAACCTTTATTCCTTTCCCGTGACTCTATCATAAATACCTCGGAGTGTGTAAAGGTAGAGGTCCATTGCGACCACCTTGACTCATTAATGAGCAGAGAAGTAATGACCTCATCCAACCTGAGTATGTCCTTCTCAAACAGTAGTGTTATAACTATGTGGTCGTACTAGGCCGACAAAGAAGCTAACAATACCAACGTCTTATCTTTCTCCTTAATCTTCTCCTCCAGAGCCGACATCTACGTCAAGATCCGATTAAAATTGTCCAAGTGATTCTCAAAACTTTCCCCTTTAGACAACCGAAAGCCGTAGAATTGCTTCTTCATATGAAACCTTATTTTAAGAGACTTGGACTTGTACCAACTCTCAAATTCTTTCAGACCTCCGCTGGGTTAGGCAAGTCAATAATCTCCTGAAGTGTGTTGTCCGTCAGACACAACTTGATAGTGCAATTCGTAAGATCCCTTTTATCTTACCATTCTTCTTCTATCATATTCTCCGACTTCTCTTCCCTCATCCGAAGAGCTCTCACCGTTCCTTCCCAGGCCAAAATATTTTTTATCATTTCCTACCAAAGGATAAAATTATTTTGCCCATTAAATTGCTCTACACTAAATGGAAAGTTCTTTGATGACGATGCCATACAATCGAAGGTTCACAAATTCTCTCTAATACCCCTTGTTGAGTAAAAGTATAGTCGTTGCCGTTCGAACAACATAGGTCGGATAGAAATGGAATGCACACACACATGAAGGAGGAATATGAGAGAAGAAGAACACAGAGAATTTTTACGTGAAAAATCTCTTCTAAAATAAGAGAAAAAATCATGGGGCATTTAGTTCACAAAAACTCACTATAAAAAATGGTTACAGAAACCCTTCAAAGAATAGATAGTAAGAGTAAATTCCACTATTCATTTCGCTGTATTTCTTCACTCACACTTGTCTCTCAAGTTCTTTCACACACTCAAAACATACACCATCTGACACACCCATATATATATATATACAATCTGACCACCTACACATTAAGCAGAAAGTGTGCACAAGATGATCTGTCACCGACTTTGCAAGACGTCACCAACTTTGCTAAGTGCTGTCCTGTTGTTGACTTGCTCCTCCAATTGGCAATATGAGAGTCTATCCTTCTAAAAAGTTGCTTGTGTAGACTTCACAGGAGTTATAGTCCCCATGTATTGACAAAAATCCTCGGTCATTGATTCTCTTAGCACCCTCAGCAGTTATCAGCATCTTTGCGCAATCATCAGCTGCCCGTCATCACAGAGCTTTATCTACTCTGGAATTTGCGTTTTTGCAAATGCACTCCAACATTTTTTACTTTAGAAAATGCACTCTGATATTTTTCATTACGAAATTTTCCTCTCTGAAAAAATCACTTTGGAATTTTTTAGGACATCATTTTCATTCCGAAAATTTTCGGTCAACTTTCTCTCCAAAAATTTTCGGTCAACATTCACTCCGATGAACTTTCAGTTCGACAATTTTTCACACTGAAGTGATCCCAACAAAAATTACACCCAGGTTCAAAGGCCTAAAATGCCCTCAAAATCCTTACTTTTTGAATTGTACCAGCCATTCATGCAACGCAAAATGTGCATCTACCCATGTTTATTTCTGGTGTAAAATGAGTCTTATTAAATATTTGAAAGAAATTGAGCGAGAAAATTGCAAGAAATGGTTAAAAATGTGAACTTAACTTTGAATGGCTGTAAGTTTTGACCATGGAGTAGCCATGCTACCCCTAACATATCATTAAAAAGCTCTGGGAACAAACTATGACATTAAGGTCAAGATCATGGCAAAGAAGCCAGGGTTCTCATTGTTTGAGCCACTTTTCCTTTTCTCGGTTATAATTTTGTTTCATTATATGGCCATATTAAGGCCTTTTTGCACAATTTATTTTTGAAATTTCGATGAATAAATTTAGATGATATTTATTTTAATCAGCCATCCTTTGAATTTTGCCTAGTTTGCCTCTTTTAGGAAATTTTATCATTTATTTTTCGTTGATTGTTTTCCTTTATCTTTCACGTTATCGTTGTAACTTAGTTTATAATCATCGCCGGATAAAAATTGCATCAGATTGTCAAAGGCTGCTTCAATTTTTCTAATAGTGTGCAGGATCCAAATTCTTCTTATTAAGGCAATTGTCCAACTTCGAGTAACATGCAATGACATTGATTAATGACTAATTATATATGAGATGGGTCATTCTTATATGAGTTTCGTTTCTATTTTTCTGATAAAATTTAAGAAAAATGTCTAAAAGTATCTTAAGTTAAACTGAAAAATATGGCTGGAATGCGTGGTTAAAAAATTCAAGTTTGGTCCAGCTGTTATATTGGACACTCTGTGAGGTCTGTTTTTCAAGTTGGTAAATGTCCAGACCGTCGAATTTGAAATGCATGACCGAAAAAATACGGTGGTACAAGGCATGACCAAACAAGGCATATTTCCTCACAGAGAAGGTAAGAAGATGGTTGAGGAAGGTTTCACAAGAAGATGTGATATGTTATGTACACCCTTTTTATTTAAAACGTTGTCATAGGCATTGAGTTTTTCCTCAAGCATGTACAGCAGTGCATTAAGTTTTATCGCTATGGGATTTAAAGTATTAGAATCTAATTAACACAGAGTAGATATACAGACTTGCATCAGTAAGAAAAACACAAAAATAACTCTATAAGTGATAGCAATGGGAGAAAGTAAGTTTTGTTTTATTTCTGTGAGTTATTATATTTTACTATTTTAAATAAAAGAGATTTTATAATATATCCATTATATTTTACTATGTGAGTTATTATTATCGTGAAAAGTTTTCAAATTCTAAGTTTCCCACATATATTTTTGGATGTTATCTTTGTCTGATTTTTTTCATCATATTATATATTCAGCTTACTCTGTTTTGGCTTGAAGTTAGGAGCTCTTCGTAAGGTGACCTACCCGGATGACCTTTCTTCAGTCTCAACCCATCAACAACAGAGTCAACGATAAGAACGATAAGCATAAAAGAGCCAAACAGCACAAGGTCCAATGAATCTCCTGTGCTTTCTCATGTTTCACGTAACTAACTCTCAATGCTAGATTAGATGCGTGATGACCAAATTGTCAATGAATTTATAACAGCATTTTCACGAATTGGTCGTAGGATCAGTGGGAACTTTACTGCTGTGAAGTTCGTTGATAAAGCATTATCAAAATAATGGAGCACAACAGATAAACAAACCACCATCCAATAAATTAAGATAAAGAAGAAATTGCAAATGCACCGATCCAGAAAGATCGGTCCACATAGCGATGTGGGTATCCACTAAATTTACGTGTGTACCCACATATGTTGACGCAAAGGAGTAGGAACGGTACCCTCCGACTTTGGGCAGTTACCCACCTGAGACTGGTGATGGGTCGAATTAACAAGTACTTGAAAATAAAACATGAATTCAAACCAACAGGCAACAGATCAGAAATATGGACTTAGCAGTTTAGTAATAAGATTGAGCAAGTTGAAAAAAACAAACAAGAAGCTGAATTTTGATTAAGGAATATGCTGTAGTAGATGACTTACGGTAACAGAGATAAACAATGAAACGCTGGCGGAAAAGAAGACATGCTGCAAGCGCTGAGAACACTTGGGGCATTAAAGTATAGATCTGTGAAAGCTTATGAAGTACGGGACGCACACAATGCAGGACATTGTATCCAATAGGATCGCATTATAGAGAAAATGTAACAGTTCCAGAACCACACAACCAAAACCAAAAGCAGAAAATTCAATAGTAAATGGCTAAAATGGGCTGAAGAGATAAAGAAAAATGATGAAACAACGACAATGGAAAGAAAATGTAGAAAAGTGTTCCAACATGCCTAACATCTGCAGCATATGAAAAGGAATATGCCTGCCCAACACTAGTTTTATACGTATCACTTGCACTCAACACCCACTTCAGCAGCTCGGCGAGGCTTGCTTTTCCTTCTGCTCCCAATATGTCGAAATCCATTGGACTTGGCTGAACCATCAGTACTTGACATTGTTTCGACCCCATTTTCATTCTCTTTCGCCAGTGAGTTTTGCTTCCTCTTCTTTTCATTGTCTCCTGCAGTGACAGGATTCATCCCTTTGCTTGAAAGGCCCATACTTTTAATCCCACTGTCATCCTCTTCTAACTTTTCAACCTCTTCTTCATCAATGTCATCCTTCAGTGGCTTCTGAGGCCTTCCTCTTCTCTTCTGAGCAGGTATCCTTTCCTCATCAACACTTCCTGGATCCTCATGATTGGCATTCAACTTCTTACCCTTTCCTCTACCTCTTCCCATAACTCCCAATGCCCCACAAAAGAATTTCTAAACAATTATAGAAGATCTCTGTGAAACAAAGAGACGGCATAATAAGACGTAAATCAGCATAGATGTCAGGTGTTTGCAGAAGCATTTGTTGAATTCTCAAAGTGTGGCCAAAGCACACAAAAGGCACCAGCTATTTTATCAACAAAGATCCAGTATTCAGGCATCTCACACAATTCAACTTTTTGTAAACAGCAAGTGACTCCATATTTTTATAATTGAAGTTATAAAATTGCCGCAAGTCTGACATATTCCACAATGTCCTACCTCAAAATTACGTGCAATAAGTGAAAGCAGTTGAAAATGCGAGTGGATTACTTCATCCATTACCAGTTAGCTTTGGGAAGGAACAACACTAAGGGTGTAGCAAGTGGCATCTGATCAGATTCTAATTCTACACAATGGTTCAAAGCCGATAAGGGGATACTTGTCAGATGTCTACTGGAGTGTAGCTGACCCGTCTTAAGCACAAAAACAGCCAACAGGGAAGATAAATGCAGAGCATGGTGAGTTCTCATGCGCCACAATCTCCGGCAACAGATACTCTGAATGTCAGCTACTTCACTCATTGCGTTTGGGATGGAGGGTCAACTTCGATCATAATAGAGTGGGCAGTCCAATGCACTGGGTCCTGCATCATGGACTCTAAGGAAGTACAGAAGTATGCAGCTTTTTGTCTCTCCGATGCAGAGAGGCAGTTTGCATCACCTGAAACCATAAGCACATAATCTCCAGCGCTCACCCTCTTCCAGTCATAACAGAGTCCACTTGTAAAACACAAAGATTTCAAGGGTTTCATCAGAGGATGCAGAAATGTTTGCTAATTAATCCCCCTTCTTCATGTTGCTTGGACGTTTTCATCAAGTAACCCAATTTCACAAGATGATGAAAACTTTATAGGATGAAGGCATCAAGAAAGGATATTTTGGTAACCCAACAAAAGTATATTCTTATTTCAATTCTTCAAATCACAGCAAGAATAGCAAGCAGAGACAATGGATAAGTGACTTCAAACACATTTTCTGTTAGCAAGAGCATAATTACAATCACATCCTAAAATTCATATCCGCACGCAGAATAACTATACAAGCAACATCGATAAATATATTTGCAAGATTCTGCCAATACGGAAATTAACTAAATCACAACGAACAAGAAATTGAGAATATATTCAGAAGAAATAATATGGAGAACGAGAGAGGGAGAAAGCTAACCTGACTTGGAAGAAAAATCTTCTGCATATTCTTCATGAACCCATGACAGCAATTTGTTAAATTCTTAAAAGAAACTCGCAAAAATGAAAACCTAGCAGGAGATTTCTCGGTCGATTCTAGTTTCGAACAGCAAATTGAAGAAGATTTGTTAATTTACGAACGAACTCAGATCAATCAAGTCACAGCCTAAGAATATGCAGAGTATTCAGCAGATGGTCAGATTTGAAGAGAGTAAAGATTACTATATGAGATGCAAGCAGCGAGGCGAGTGCGGCGGAGAATGCCAGAAGAAACAGATAGATTCGCTGACTGGCGCAACCGAGTGGGCACGTTGTACGCGTTGCATGTGCGCTTTCCATGTTTCTTCTATTTGTTAATATTATGTGCTTTTTTTACGACAACAGACGCGTTCTTCACAGTGAGAAGACAGTCAATGTCAGGGTTGGAGGGACTTGGTCTCCATTTTAAAAAGCGTGAACAATTAAAAATCTAATTATTTAAAATAAATAATTTTCAATAATAATTAAATTATATTTATTTATTTTAAATAGACAGTTAAAATGTGATATTGAGATACTGGGAGCTCTAACATCATAAGAAATGTGAGTTGAGAGGGGCTTTATTTTTTTAATAAAATGGCTCTAATTATTTTAGAAAAATTATTTTAACAATTTTTAAATTTTTTTTGAAGATGATTAAATTATAATAATTAATTTAAAATATTTAGTTAATATTAAAAGAACAAGTCCTCCAATCTCTATAAAAGATGATTATTCTCTCAATCTAGATGGTTAGTTTTAAAATGAATAATTACAGTCTAATTATTTTAAAATAATTAATTTTAACAAATTATTAATCTTTTTAAAATTAATTAAATTATAATTATTTATTTTAAAATATATTATTAATATTAGAAGATACATCGTTCCATCTCCCTAAGAGATGGTGTAAGCCTGAATTGGAGAAATATAGCCTCCTCAATCCAAATCAAATACATGAATTTTGTTATAAAAGGGAGATTACCCATCTCTCAATATTAACTATTTTATTTTTAAAGGGACGGTTATAATTAAATAAGCTAAGTTATTTTAAATTAATTAAATTATATCTATTCATATAAAAATAAATGGATAAGATTAAAAAATTAACTCTACTTTTATAAGAGATATAGTCTCATGAATCTCAGCCTTGATAAATAGGTTAAATTTGCTTACAAAATTTTATGGTAATAATATATCTTCTTATTTATTTATTTACTTATTTAGTTATTTATTACAGTGTGAGAAAAGCAAAAAATGGGGAATATATTTCAAACTGAACCTAATGCCTTTTTTTAGTAAGTGATTATGTATATTCCTCTAAAATTTTATGCATAAGAGCTCCTATGGCCTACTAGGTTGATGCCGAAGTAGAGAGAATAATTTAACCCCAACCTAAAAAAGACCCACATAAGGGAGTTGCAGCCAAACCCCAACAAACAAAAAGAAAATTCGAAGGCTGTTCTCCACATTTAAATCAGCAATCAATTAATCAGATTACTCCTTGAAGTTGATTGTAAGGCCAAGCATAATGGATCTGAGCCGAATAACTCTTCCTGTATGCTGGGTGACTGCAAAATGAAAAAA
>JAOVVI020000840.1:0-27695 GCA_028571085.2 Nepenthes alata | reverse complement strand
GCACCCCCCCCCCCAACATTGCACCATTGCCTCCCACGGCCTCGCCGGCATCATTGCTCGGCCACTCACAACACATTATCTATTAGTAATTTTTT
This sequence comes from Nepenthes alata, assembly GCA_028571085.2. Lineage (NCBI taxonomy): Eukaryota > Viridiplantae > Streptophyta > Magnoliopsida > Caryophyllales > Nepenthaceae > Nepenthes > Nepenthes alata. The sequence continues at coordinate 27,600 of JAOVVI020000840.1, read as the reverse complement.
TATGGCTTGTAGAGAATACTTTATAACATATATACTAGTTAAACAATAAAATTATACTTCTGTTGAGAATAAATATGGGATGAAAAAAACAATTCTACTTTGCCAAATATACTCTTATAAAATTTATCTTTCGAAAGCATACAAATCTTGCTGGCATAGAAGAAAGACCAAGTGTTCTTTGTCTATTTTACTAAATGGCACTTCTGATGCATCCTCCCAAGTGAGAATGGGTGATTAAATGAATTCAGGCATATATTTTCTCATTCATTGTATGAAAAATTCTAGCAAATAAGATTTAAAATTGAAAAGATATCTAAAAAATCTCCACTGATGCGTCTCTGGATCCAAGTTGTTATACAGATTAGGGAGTTACTCGATCTCTCCATAACGGGTCAAACTCGAGCCGTCTAATTCCCGTCACTTTAAATTTAAATCATGCACAACACAATGAACGAACAAGAGGTCCCACTCCCTGATTTATCCTTTAATGCTAAAGTCATAAATCATTCTTAATAGATTGGAAAAATACGATAATGTAAGAGAATACGTGTATGCATGTCATAGAGGATTGAGTATTTGGGAGTGTCCAACTGGGAGACGGCTTTGAGGTGTGTTTGGTCGTGGGGCGGTTTGGAGATACACCTGACTGAGGGGTAGCTTGTGAGGTGGAGAATTGAGTTTTGAAGGTGCACCTGGTTAGGGGGTAGCTCATAAGGTGGAGGATTGAGTTTCGGGATGTGTCTGGCCAGAGGCCGGCTTATAAGATGGAAGATTAAGTTTTGAGAGTGCGCCCAACTAGGGGATATTTACGAGGTGGAGGATTGATCTCCAAAATAGAGAGCAGGACACCTTGGTTATCTACTAAAGGAGGAGCTCTCTAGGTCCACCTTGATTCAAGCTGTCGTTGCCGTACTGGGTCTGGTGCAGACTCTAGTTTGCGCGGCTATGGCCTAGCTTGGTGGACTATCTTTGATGGCCGCCTCTTGAGTGAGCAAATGAATGATCCCATGCTCTTACTAGGGAGGGCTTCAATATGTGCTTCTTGCTTCAACGGCCTGCTAGAGGCGGCACACAGTAGTCTAATCTTCTCAATCGCCCAGAACGTGGTGCTTTGGCAGCTGAGATTTCATTCCAGGGTCATGTGCCTACTTGTCCTTCGGGTGCCTAACCCGATGGAGCAAGTCTTCGGAAGTCAAATCATCGGTTTATGTATTTTTTTCTCCCGTCTAAATTGTACATCCATTGCTGCGAGCTTTATACTTTGTAAAAGGGACTAATAAATGGAACTACCGAACATTCTTTGACTTTGTTGCATAGCTCTAATATCCCTGCATGGTGTGAATAATTGAAGTGTTCGGATGGTGCCTTCGGCCACTTAGGCTATGCCAATCCGACAGTTTGGTGCTTTAAAAACTCGTTCATCTGGCGGTTTGACTTATGGCTACTCATCCTTGCACTTGGCAGGGACAGGGGTTGGCCATGCTCACCTCAAGTCGGTCAAGGTTGAGCACCTTCTGCTACTTGACTTCTCGATGACTTGGTAGTTCGGTTGGCTGGCGTCTCAATCTTTTGGTGTTCCGACTCACAATGATCTACCCTAATGCTCTGTCGGGGCATGAGACGATCGAATTAGCCTCGAGTTTGCCAAGGCCGGGTTTTGTCGGCTAGCCACATTTGGGAAACGGTGTGCCAAGGTATCATTAGTTGCTAGCGAGATAAGCTAGAAGGAGGAGCTGTTGCGCGAGAACTATAACATCAATGAGTTCGTTGTTCTTGGCTGACTCATTTCAGGGAGTTGAGGTCCCATAGAGTCAAGAATGAGATGCCGACTTAGACCGTGAACTTTTTGAGTCTCAATCGAGATCTAACAACTTGTAGAGAGAAGATCTCGAGCTCGAGATTGAATCACTCTACTGCAAGGACGTGCTTCAAGAGGCAGAGAGGCAACTTGCTGCATTCTAGAGCGACTATGCTTCAAGAGGCAGAGGGCTCGGCTCTGCCTAGAGGAATCCTGCCAATCTTGGACATTCCTATTGGTGCCTTTGATTTGAGAGGCGCTCAAGCTTCGTATCGACTTGACTTGGCCAATCTCCCAGAGGTAGAAGGGAAACCTTCACCACGCTCGTCGGGGGGCTTCCCGCCTCAAGATAGTCAATCATTTGACTTGTAGGAGTAGGCGGTACTTTACATTCCTTGGAAGGATCATTCTTGTTGTGCATTACTATTGGCAAGTCATATAGATGGACTGAGAGTGAGGAGCCCCCAACGGATTTTGATACTGAAGCAAGGATCCTCTTGGCTGGTGGGCCTATCGAATGAATTGACGCCATAATTGCAGTCGAGCGGGGGATCCCGATCTCAGAGGCTCCTTCTTCGAGGATGGATTTCTGCTTGCTGGCTGAGTGCCAAAGCTGTTGAAGATGACCTGCTCGTGCACACTAAATTGTGCTCACTCCCGCCTAGAGGTGGTCGTGGCATAGGAGCATAGGAGCCATCGCTGCCGAGCTTGGTTGATCACTTGAGTCAGGTAGTGCCCGTTTCTATGAAAGGAAGTTGTGGCACTAATGAAGATTCTTTGCCTATTAGGCGCTGTTGTCATCATTGTTAGGCTTGACCAAATGTGTTTGTCCGTTTGTGCCCCATCCTACAAGAAGACATCGTGGCACGGGTATGGGTGAGCCTTACGAGGGTAGGCTGGGTTTCATAGCTGCAGCCGCCAGGCTTTGGCAAAATCTAGGCCATTGCCCGCACGTTACTATATTGTGCTCGGTCCCATCAAATGATGTCGTAGTTCACATGCGTCTGGTCTTAGGCCATTGATCGTCATCGACTAATGGTGCTCTCTTCTTCGATATGAGGTCATCGCATGTATGCTGTAAAAGCTCCCTAAAATTTTGTATTCTACCGCGTATAGGCCGCTCGGTAGCGGGACCGAGGTTCAAAGTTTGACTGTATATGGGTTGCTTGGTAGCAGGACCAAGGTTCAAAATCCAATCACACATGGGTTGCTCAGTAGTGGGACTGTGGTTCAAAATCTGACCACATATAGGCCGTTCAGTGACAGGACCGATGTTCAAAATTTGACAACGTATGAACCGCTCGGTGGCAGGATCGAGGTTCTTTTATCGTTTGTAGGTCGAGTGGTAGGTGAGCAAAAACACGTTTGACTTAGGGGCAGTCTGGATCACCTGATACTATGAGATGATATGCAAGCACTCGCATGAGTAAACAAAATGACAATTTTATTAGTAAAAGTATGGTTTAAGCAGGCTGCATGATGCATGCAAGACTTATCTAGATTTGAAGTGGAATCGTCGTAGGTTCTTACGGTGGATGACGTACTATGCCCTTGGGACCAATTCAATGTCCCGAGTGCACGACTGGTGTGCACCACTTTGGAGGGTTGTCAAGGCACTTTGGTAGGCACTTTGGCCCATGGCCTCTATGCTCTGTGGGACTCGATCCTCCAGCATGGACTGGCTTGGCAACACCATGCTACCACGTAGGGTGGTCCGATGGCTAGTGGCTCGGGTTCTATTGTCAATCGATACGGCCTCAAGCAACCAGGATTGGTATGGCCCTTGGCCCGATGATGCTTGCTACGATGCGATGGGTAGAGAGCTGGGCATGTCGAGTGCCCCATAGCGGGAATCGTGATAACTTCTGTGGGGTTTGCTGCTATGTACTAGGTCAATGACAGGCATTGCTGTAGGGTCGGCCTTGCTAAGCCCTCGAGTTGGGCCTCTCTCCCCAGTGAGAGATTTATAGAGTACTTGTCGGCACTGCAGAAGTCTTATTTATAGGCGGTAGGTTTGACAGTCTCTTTCAGGAACAGCGAAGGTATCGCCGCTCTAGGCCTATGGATCAGCCTTCTGACCTAGGTTCGTAGTTGGGGCGCTTTGCCTTGGCAAATCACCAAGGCTAGGAATGGTCCCTATCAGCAAGGGGATCGCCCGCTCGCACCAATGGTCTCGTGCCTACGACCTCTACACTCTAAAAGGCGGGATTCACCTGCCCAAGCCGGTGTGGCATGAAGCCAACGTCTTCTGGTGGGGAACGCCGTCTTCACGAGGCTGAGTGTTCCGTTGCCCTTGAGAACATTCCAGCCTACTGACTTATTGCTGCTTAGCTTAGAGGTGAGCCCAATTAGGGGGTGACTTAAAGATGCGCCTGATTGAGGGTGACTTTAAGGGGCGGTTTGATTTTGGACGTTGGGCCCACGCTACGATATGCAACCTGTAGGTGCCGAGTGTGGAATTTAGTTGGTGTGAAGGAAGTGTCTTCTGGCAGGGGACACCGCATACAGGGGGTTAAGTGATCTGTTGCCCTTGAGGACATTCTAACCTGCTACCTGGCGTGCTTGGCGCCCTGGCAATATCTTCTTGCATGGAACGCTGCATGCGAGGGGCTGAGGGCACTACCGCCATTGAGGGTGTCCCAACCTGCGTTTGATACTGCGTTGGGAACTTGGGAGGCCCTAGGGGTCCGGCTAAGCATAGAAGTGACCCAAGTGAAACACCAGAACAGATCTTTGGATGTGAGACTCCTAGTTTGGTTTTTGGATGCCATGAGGAGATGGTGGAAACTAAATCCCCGTCACGATCGGTAACCTTATCAAGTCGGCAAAGTGCCAATTGGCGCTGTAGAAACTTCTTCTCGAGTAGGGGGTCTCCTATCATCACAGAAGTGGCATGGATCATGCCGTTCTGGGTTTTCATTCCCCATTTGGTGACTTCGTCGATCCTCCAGCCGTGGTAAGTCCCGATTTCTCGTGTCCACTGAACCTCGAGGTTGTTAGGCTACTGGATCCTCTGAGGATATAAACTATCTTCGATTTCCTAGAAGTTGGAGGACAAAACCCCCAACGTTATACCTTCGGACAAGTGCAAATGGTCTAGGGCCCATAGAGTCAGGTCACCCAAGTGGGTATCGGTCACATGTATGCTCGGGCTAGTCGTCCATCCTTGTAGCTACCTAGAAGGGGGTCGTTGCTATGGGCGGCGATGTCTCTGATTGGTGCATTGGTTTGTACCCAGGATGCTGACCATATTTGTTCTTGGAGGTACGGTGGTAAACTTTTCAATAATTCCCACAAACAGTATCAATTATGTGTCCACGGATCCAGATTATTATATGGATTAGGGAGCTACTCGATCTCTTCACAACGGGTCAAACTGCAGTATTCCAATCCCTGTCACTTTGAACTTGGATTTTGAGCAACAAAATAAACGAACAAGAGGTTAAAGGGTTAGCGATACTCACTTTTTGATTTATCCTCTTACGCTCAAATTAAAAAAAATTCTAAGTAGATGAGAAGATGTGATGATATAAGAGAATATGTGGATGCGTGGGATAAGGGATCGAGTGTCTGGGAGCACCCGACTGGGGACGGCTTGGAGGTGCATCCTGCTGAGGGGTGGCTTGGAGGTGCACTTGATTGAAGGGTGGCTTGTGAGGTGGAGAACTGAGTTTCGAGGGTGTGCTTGATTAGAAGGCGACTCATGAGTTAAAAGACTGAGTTTCGGTGTGAACCTGATTAGGCGACGGCTCATGAGGTGGAGGATTAAACTCGGAGGTACGCCTGGTTAGGGTGTGACTTATGAGGTGGAGGACTGAGTTCTAAAGGTGTGTTTGACTATGAGGTAACTTATGAGGTGTACTAAGTTTTAGGGTGCACTCTGCTACGAGGCGACTTACGAGGTGGAAGACTAAGCTCCAAGGTGCTCCCGGTACGGGGCACCCGGCCAGGGTCGGTTTATGAGGTAGATGATTGAGTTTTGAGGGTGCATCTGATCAGTGGACGACTTACAAGGTAGAGGACTGAGCTCCAGGATAGAGCAGGATGCCTAGAAGGAGAGCGGGTCTCTTCGATGGAAAACAGAACACATAGAAGGAGAGTGTTCCTCTTGGATGAAGAGTTGGGCTCCTAGGAAGAGAGCGTTCCTCCTGGATGGAAAACTGGGCTCTTGGGAGGAAAGTGAGCCTACTGGATGGAAAGTAAGGCTCTTGGATGGAGAGCAGGCCTCCTAGGTGGAGAGCAGGACGCCTGGATGGAGAACGTTCCTCCTGGATAAAGAGTTAAGCCCCTGGGAGGAGAGTGGGTCTCCTGGATGGAGAGCATGACTTTTGGAGTACGCCTAACTAGTGGGAGGCTTATGGAGATGCACTCGTAAGAGAGTGGCTAATTGGTGGCGGTTACGGATTTTGCTAAGCCCTCCAGAGCTTGTGGAAGCCTACTATGAGAACTGTTTTTATTGTATGATCCGCAAAATCAATCTATCAGCTTAGGCAATGTGGGATCTTAGGTAGGATGTTTTGAGAAGATTTGTTGGGTTGGAAATGCTTGGCTGCATTGCAGGCCCATTCAGTGTCTTGCCCCTTCGGCCCATAACCTTTTTGGCAATCGAGGATCGCTCTGCTTGGGCCTCCAAGGGTTTTGCATTGAGCTTGGATGCATCTCTGACGGCCTGTCTATCTGTTACAATTCAAACTCTGGGCCGGCCCATATTATTTAGACTCATCATCCACCATTAAATTTTTATTTAATAGTAGAGATAAAATATATATATATATATATATTCCCATAAGCCAAACTCGAGTTTAAATAGAGAAAATGAGAAAAACTAGTAGTTTGATGTGAACTTACAGGTGCCCAAGGCTTTTAAATTTTAAACTCCAAAATTAGAAATCTTAATCTTGTTAAGCCTTATGAAACAAAAAAGGTACCATCAAATTCAATTTGTCATACGTCAATGTTGAATAGAGTTATAATACACACAAAATTAACACACAAAGTTATAACAATTTTATATGTCATCCGGTTATATTAAAAAAAAAACCCTTAAATGGATGATTTTCATAACTTCATGGACCAATATAAGTAAATATTATAATCAAATCTTACAAAACAACAACTAATATGGGCCAATTATTAAATGATTATGGTAGTGCATTATAGATTTAATTAAAGTATATGCATATGATCATCAAGACATATTTATAATCAAAATGATCCAATTGTGATATATTGAAGTACTATCATCATTTTCAATTATTTTTCATGATTGGAATTATTGATGCACTCATGATAGATAAATTGTATAAATAATTTAAAAATTAATAAAAAAATTTAAACTTTTGACACAATATTTTAGAAAATAGTATTGCCTCACCAACAAAATTACTTGATCTTTCCACATTTGATAGGCATCAAGCCTTGTACTTGGTCTCATCTCAATTTTATTTCCTTTACATAGAATAAATTGACACAAATATGAAAGTTAATGACATAATTATATGAAAAGGTAATAGCACAAGAGTAGATAAAAAGATTTTTTATACAACTTAATAACATAATTGAAGAAAGTAAATTACCAATAATACTTAATAGTTTCAGGGGTGCATGATGTAGTAGTTGAAGCAGATAGCCACTTATCAAATAGATATTCAAACCAGGATAGCCCATATTCAATATAAGTTTAACTAATAGAACCGATAAATTAGGCGAGAGCTATCCTCCAATATTATAAAAACTTTTGATAAGTTTGATTATTAGATCATTGTCCTTGACAATTTGTATTAAAAAGGGAGAGATTTATGTTATTAAGGAGGAGATTTGTGAGACTTAGACTTGGTTGGTGATACTAATACTTATTTTGATGTATTATGGACATTTTTTTTTGGTAATGTCTATTTTACAAATAAATAGGGCTATCGAATACTACAAGCCATCAACATTATATTAAGTTATTTTAGAATTTCTCAGTCTATACTGTCATAGACTCTAATATGGTGATATTTAGAGCTTACTTTTTTTTATTTGACTTATATAAATGGTTTTGTCTAGAAATTATCAAAGGAGAAAATTATAAAGTCTTATATCAGCTTATTTATATGACAAGACTTGATCCTAATTAAGTTATACTTAAGAGTATTATTTTTTAATAGCATTCAATCATCACTTAAAATAAGCACTTCGAAGATGGAAAGGATTGAATGCATAAATAATGTACATATGCATTTAGAAATATGACTCTATGTATAAAGAATGCATGGAGCACATATGCATTTTCTAGTATATTCATGTATGAGGGACTCGTGAATGGTGCATACGCGCACTTTTCAATAACTACATGTATGAAGCGCGCATGAAACACGCACATGAAATTCTTTAATCATCATTAATACCCTTTTTTTAACCTGTAGGCATTTAGAGTTCTATTGGTGATTTCGATGTTGAAGTTTTAAAATTGTTACATATGTCTCTAGACAGTGAAATAAAGTTCGTGAGAATATTAAAAGCCAACTAATTTTATTGTTAGAGAGCAAATTTGAGAGATTATTATGCAGTGATTATTTATCTGCAATAAGTTGGTTAAAGGTTAATATATTTATATTACCTAATTTATAAACTGATTTACTTTGACTGCTTGAGAAAATCAATGGGTTTTACTTAAAATTTGTTTTGTTCTCGAGATTTCTATTTGTTTTCATAATTTATATTAGTTTGTTTTATGTATTTTATTTATAGATGATATTGATGATGATGAATTAGTAGGATTAACGATTTATTATTATAGTATTTAGAAATAAATATTATTTATGTGTATTATTTAGTGAAATATTTATTTTACTAAACAATGTAAACTTTTTGTATATATATTTTTTAGACTTAATCAACTATTTATTATGATTTTTTAAAGTAATAAATAAATTCTAACACTATGAAAAGTACAAAAGTGACAATATATTTAGTATTTAAATTTTATTTTTCAATCAATAATAGATTTGACACTTCTTTTTGTGGAGTAATACAACCATTTAACTGGTTGGTTCTAACAGCTTTAATTTGAAAGTGAGGTGACTTGCAGAAAAATCAGTTGAATCGCGCGCTGAAGCCTGGTAGGGAACCCCAGTGCAACGATGCTGATGTCTTTCGTGCTGGATCTGCGAAGCCTTCCCCCACAATTGCTAGGAGACGTACAGCAAGTAAAGTGACTTCGATCCATTGTCAATTCTATCTCAGATTTCTTCTTCTCCTGCGCCTCTTCGATTCGGAGAAATTTAACCTCTCGTACTCTCCATCCGTATTTTATTGGTATTTTGCCTTTTGCCAGTGCTTATTGCAGGTCGCAAATCTGTATGCCATCTCCGCTATTGCAAAGAAGCGACGAAATTCGGACTTCCTTCTCGAGGATAGAATTGGCTTATTCTACTTACAACGTATTCCAGTATCTTCCTCCGTCGAGGTGCATCATTTTGTGTTTGCTGCTTCTCGCATACGATTGATTTCCTTGTATTTTTTCGCCTGCCTTTGTTGTATTCTTCGACATTTAGCCGAAGCTGAAAAATACAATTTGCGAATCACCTTTTTCGAAATGTCATTGCATCTCGAGAACAGCTTAAGATTGCGTACTCTCCCAGGCGAAGAAGCTTTAGTCTTGGCGATTTCCATCGTGCTATCAGCAACTTGCCCACAGATTCCTACTCACCTCAACTTGACGACTCCGGACCCGTTCTCTTACACGGTCGCTCTCTCTGCCCATCGCCCTCCCTCCCTCTCATGCTAGCTCTCTCACGCAGACGCCCGTAGACACTGAAATCACGTTTCCAATGACGCGGTGAATATTTGCGGTCCTTTAATTTTGCAGACTTGGACTTCTCGCACATCTTGAGCGAAGAAGTATTGTGCTCCTCTACTCACATGGATACCAAAAAGAAAGTCATTTTGATAAGCTCTTGTCTAGTTGGAAATATGGACTCTGCCACGAGAAAGATTCTGCTGGTAGAAACAAATTCATCTTCAGTAACTCCAGTTTGTTTCGCATCTAATCAGCCTCTTACAGGATTAAAGCTCTTGGCTCTCAGACCTTGCTCGACTCTCTTGACAGGATGCAGCTAATACAAATGTTTACGTGGAGTTCGTGTTTTTTGAGCAGATGTCGGTTCAACTCAGTGATGTTCCTGAGAATGTTAGAAAATTCGAAGGAGACGTGTGTGATATTCAAAACTGCTCATTTCACGCCTGTCATCCAGGTGGGTAGGTTAGAAATTGCTCATCTATTGGAGTCTGCTTATGCCTTATTTATTTGTGCTTAGGTCATCTGGCATTATCAAATTTAAGAGAGAGACTAGAAATAATTAAATTTATTAAAGAGGTGCTTAAAGCTTAGAGGTGTTCACTTGTGCTATAAAATCAAGTAAGGTGCTTGCTTGGACAGAAAAATCAGCCGTAACTACTGGAAATGTGTTTACTTGTGCTGAACACTGTTATTCTTAACTCGGAGTGGTGTTTCTTTGTTCTTGTTCAGAAGTATTTGACGAGAGATTACGATAGCTATACAAGTATCCCCGATTTTGACAGTTCTTAGGTACTCAAAAGTGCTTAGAATCAAGTAAGTGCTTCTAGTTTCCATAAATGCTTTCGTGCTTTAATGCAAGTCTTGGGGACTAACTGCTAGAGGTGAACACTAGTAATCACTGGCTTACCATGACTACCGCAGATCCTTACAATGAAAATGTTGGAAGTATATATAATGATGTAATAGACAACCATGTGAATCCCTTCACATTGAGCCCAGTTTAATAACTGTGCTTAAATATAAGTACCGGACAATAAACCTTAAAGGTGAGCACAACTAATCATGGCTGCTACCATTACTAATATGGATTATCTAAGGCGAAAAATTTTGCAAGTATAGAATGAAGTAAGAAACAACCATGTGGCTCCCATGACTATAACAACAACTGGGGGCCCAAAGGTTGGATCCATGCAGTTGTTTCTATGCCCACCTATGCTTCATATTTTTGCTTCTAGGTATCTGGATCTAGTCCTTACACAAAATTCCTTCATGTTGGGGATACCATATGTTTCTAGCAACTGTGATATTCTGTATATTATTTGAATGCAAATGTTTTTTGAGAGGCTCTTTGTATTCCAATAAATTTAATAACCACCTTGGTTTCAAGGCCTGAACAGTGGCAGATTTAGAATTTTATTTTGGTGATGTAAATTAACACATTGCTAAAATGGCAAACAGATGTTCAAGGCCAAACGAAGTTGAATTTCTTAGGAAGTATCAGCCAAGCGTGAAAAAATTCATCACTTCCTGAGGATTGCACTTCCTGGGATAATTTATCCCATATTAAATAAGGCCTAAATAAAAATAATGTAAAACGAAGTATCAATTTGTATCTCTAACCTATTTTTTTAGATCAGGCAACTTCAACTCTCCTTCTCCACAGTGTGAACAAAATTTTCTAACAACAAAACTGATGATTTCTACTACAACCCATATCTAGATAGGCCGATGAATGACCAAGACAAATTTGGGTCCTACCATTGCCAAAGCAAGCCTCTTGTGGTAACTTGAAACTTAACATTTTATAAACACGATTTAACTTATTATGAACAATGAAGAGACTTTGCCACCATGTCTAATATATGCTCATGGGAGAAGTTTATTAAAAAATGGGTAGTTAAATATGATAGATCTAACAATATATATGCCTTAAAAACATTAAAAGTAGACATGAATGTCCCAGAAAAGGCCCTACTTTAGTTTTTGTATCTACTACTAAGCATCCTTGGTCTCAAAATGCATAGGATTTAGAAAATGAATAAGATACTATGAGACAAGTTCCATGAGTACATATTACCTTTTCAAGTCTTCTTATATCTAAGGTCTTCCACCATAAATGTTGAGCTAGTCATGAAAACATTGTAACATATAGGAATGTATAGAATCATGGAATATTGTCCTTCCATGTGTCACGGTCATATACATTAGCGTACTCCCAAACATCAAATACATCTAGTATATACTCTAAAGGCTTCATATATGTCAAATCTGGTCCCCAAAACCTTATATCATTAATGTACAATTATTACATAGAAGGATCATGCCCATAAATATATAACATATTGTTCAAGTTGAAATCATGTTTAAAGACAATCAATGTTTAGAAACCACATAAAGTCCTCATGAACATGTATCATAATATTTTTCCCAGTTTTAAGACCAAATTTCAGTTGTGATCATTTAAAATGTCAATACTTATATAAATCTTATTATTTATTCAAGTAGACGGTGAAGTGAAACCTAGCTTAGTTTGATGTTTTCAAATTGGAATATTGCATCAAGTCCTCTCCTAAACCCTAACGTACCATGATACACTTATGTTTCTCCACTAGATTAGAGAATAACCCAAGAATGCCTATGAGGCATGAAATGCCTTTTTGTTTTAGAGGATTGGAATTCTAGGAATCCAATTCATATGCTATTATCTCATTTTTCCAATTACCTATAATCCTAATTTAGAGTGCTTGTTAAATTTCACTTCAATTCTACTGCTAAATAACATTGCTAATCCCCTCATTTTCTTAAACACCTCCTCATATATTTACATAAAATAAATCCCCAAAACCTTTAAAAACGTTCCAACATTTAAAATTTTCAAATCTTATTCACCATATAGCTTAAAATCCCATAAATAAAAGATGACATGAAACTAAGGCAAGAAATAACCATATCAGCTTGCTTAACATCAACGTTCTCTCTCTAAACACTCTCCCCTCTCTCTAAAAGAGAAACTTCTTCCTACCCTTTTGTAGGCCTTTTTGTCCCGGCTGCCATGGCCATGTCACATGGCTGCTCCCACCAGCTTCTCCTTTTCCTCCTCCTCTTCTTTCTCCCCTTTCTTACTCCATCCCTCTCACTTACTTTTTACTATCACCTCTCACCTTTAACTCCCCCCTGTCTTCTTTCTCCTGTCTTTGCTTCCCTTTGTTTGCACTTCCTCCTCTTTCTCCACTTCCCATCCATGGCTCTGCTTGTCCCTCTCTCTTCTGCTACTAAGCCTCTTTCTGATGGGTTAGTTGGATCTAGTTCTCTAGTGGTACAACGTGTAGAGGTATCCTCCCATATGCCTTCTTCCTCTGGGTGCTCACCATTGGAGAATGAACTCTCTCACACTGGCAACCCTCCCTCTTGGGTCAAAAGGATTGATTAACCACTTAATGATTTTGACATTCTTCCTTCCTGAGGTTAGTGGTTACACCATCTCTGTTCATCCTCCCCTTAAAGTCGATGTTCAAGGAGCCTCCCATGAGGTTGCTACTTTTGTTAGCTATTCTATAGAGAAAAAGTGGCCTTTCCTATAATTGATAAGATCGTTAAGAATTTATGGGCCAAATTTGGTCGTCAAAAGGCTCTAGTTAATCTGAATGGTTTTTTCTTCTTTGGATTTTTAGGCAAGCATGGGATGATGAAGGTCTTCGACAATGCTTCCTGGTCCATAGCAGGCCAAGCCATGATTCTTAAAGTTTGGAAAGGGTATGGTTCTGTCCAAAGAAGTTCTCAAATCTGTCCCTCTTTGGATTATTGTGTTTAGTATTCCTTTGGAATTTTGCACCCCTATTGGCTTCAGCTACATTGCTGGCGCTATTGGTAAACCCTTGTTTGCTGATACCCTAATCAAGAACCAGGTGTCAGTAAACTTTGCTAGAATCTGTGTTGAATTGATGCTTGCACCTCTCTGTCTGAGAGATTCCAGCTCATCTTGGGCTGATATCCTTGCTCCAGGGATGAAGTCTGTGTTGAGATTGCGGTTTATTATTCGTGGAAACCTTCCAGTTGTTGCCTTTGTAACAACTTTGGTCATACTAGAGATATATGCAAATCAATGTTTGCTAAATCTCCTTTAGCTCCTTCTTCGGCATCATCTTCTAGCATGCCAAGTGATCCTTGTTTATCCATTTCTGACATCCCAATCTCCATCTCCTTCCTTGTTCTAGGTCAAGTTCCTGTCAATCCGGGCCCTGATCATGTTGATCCCTGCCTTGTTCATCACAATGTCAGTTGCTCTATACAAGCTATCAACCCTATTGGTCTTATTCTGAAATCCCAACCTGATGATAAGCCTCCTGAGGCCTTTGGTTACCCTCATGCGATGCCTCCTTTCATTTGCTCACCATCCATTGTGAGGCTTGATGTGGGTCTTGGGGCTCTTCACTTCTGCTGCCGACACCTCTACGAATAACCCCAAACATGGTAAACCTTCATGTGGACGTAAAAGAATTGCAGTCCCTTTAATGAGATGGTAAATGATACATACAATCTGTTGGAGTTTTCGGGGGTTCAACGACCCCCTTATATGCTTGTAAGTCAAGTGTTTCCTGTAATCTTACTATACATTTGTTTGAGCCCTAGTTGAAACGAAAATCTGGGAGCCTAAATCTAGGATAACTGCGCTGAACATCAATCTAGGTTGTCACTGGGTGTTGAGCTATAGTGCTAACTCAATTGGTTGCATTTGGGTTGGGTGGAATTCTAACGATACTTCTATTTCCATCATTAAGATGATGGATCAAGTTGTTCACTGCAGATTACGGATCCCGTTAATAATGTAAAGTCTTTCTTTTCTTTGTATATGGTGCTAATGAAGAAGTCCATAGAAGATCCCTTTAGAGAGAACTTGAATCTTTTGCTTCGGCCATGTGTTGGGGGACTTCAATATTGCTTCTCCCCTAATGAAATTGTGGGGTGCTCTGCCGAGCCCCTCTCTACATGGGCCTTCCAATCATGCTCTCATAACTATGGACTCCATGACCTGAGTCATGATGGCTGCTTCTTCACTTGGTGTAACCGGAGGAATAGTGATAATTGCTCCTTCAGGAAGCTTCACCTTATCATGTTCTTATGGCAGCTTCAAAGCAAATTTCCCTCCACCTAGCATCCCTGATCACTCTCCAAGAATCATCATGGCAAATCGCCCCATTCCTAGAAAGGGTATATTTAATTTTTAAAATTTGCTCGCTAATCATCATAAGTTTCACTGGTCTGTCAGTGATTCATGGGGCTTTGTGGAAGGTGTTCCTATGTTCCAAGTGATTTTCAAACTAAAGTTCGCCAAATCTAAGCTTAAGCATCTTAATTCTACCGCCGGTTATGTCACCTTAGCTGCTTCTACAACTAAGTTGAACCTTGACAGATGCCACCTCCATTTGTGGAACAACATTAACGTGGCTGACCTCATTGATCAATAGAAGATTCTCCGCAAAACTTATATTCAGGCCCTTAACAGAGATGAATGCTTCTTTAAATAGAAAGCAAAGATCCAATAGCTCTCTGAAGACAATCAATGCACCAAATTTTCCTTCAGATTGGCACTTGAGAGGCAGAATCAGAAGAGAATACTCTGCCTCACTAAGGAGGATGACACAACCACTACAAATATGAAGTGAAAGGTGTTGTTTTATCTTAATACTCTAAACTGTTGGGCAATCAATCGAGCCTCAATTCTATGATGCCCGAGCATATTAGGCCTTTTATTTCTGGTTCGGCTCCACCTCATATGTGGGATGATTACTAAGCATGTTAGTCCAAAATTAAAAATAGCCTTTTTAGCATTAGCGACAACAAAGCACCTGGGAATGATGGCTTCAACTCAGTTTTTTTTCTTTTTTTCAAATGATACTGGGATACCACCGGACCTCTCATCTTTCAAGCTGTATCACGCTTCTTTGTCAATGATAAGCTACTTAAACAAATCAATGCCATCCTTGTTTGTATCGTACATAAGATGGTCTCCCCACTGAATATATTGGAGCTTTGGCCTATTTCGTGCTGTAATGTCTTGTACAAGGTCTTCTATTCTGTGAACTGGAAGTTCCCGCTCACTGCTATGATGCTATGAACTTTCCCTGTATATTTATCAGCTGGATTGAACAATGTGTCACATCCACTACCATGTCTATTTCCTTGAATGGCGAGTCCATTGGATATTTCAAAGGTGCCAAAGGCCTTAGGCATGCAGACTCTCCATGTGTACTTATTTGTTCTTGCTTTGGAAGATCATCGCAAGGTTCCAAAATTTCATACAGGAGGAACAACAGCTTCCACTATCACTGGAAGTGCAAAAAAACTGAAACCACTATGCTTCATTTTGCTGACAACATCTTTCGTTTTTTGGATATGGCTCCTTATTCCTTGACCATCCTTTTTGCCCGTTTCTTGGGTCTGATAGAGAATAATCTGAAGAATGAAATCTTCATCTGTTTTAAGGAACCCAACTTATTGTTCTGGTCATGCAAGTCTTGCAGTTTCCTATTGGCAGGCTTCCTATTAGATTCTTGGGGTTTCCCTTATTAATACTAACCTTTCCTTGGTTAATTGCAAAGTATGGTGGAGGAATACCAAACCTATGGCCACTTGTAAAAACAAATTGCTTTCCTTTAGAGTTAGGTTCTAGCATTTTTCCTCTATTGTCACTTCGCTTATTGTTTACTGGGCCTCAATATTTAGCCTTCCCAAATCAATCATTAAACAAAGTGATAATGTGCTTAGAAATTTCCTTTGGCATGCCAATGCAAAGCACAAGACCAAGGTGGCCCGGAAGGATATCTGTACTTTGAAGATTGAAGGTGGACTTATAATTGAGGATTTATTTGCATGGAACCAGATCATTTTAGCAAAACATCTATGGAGGCTTATAAACAATGACCTCTCGTCTATTTGGGTTCAAAGGGTATGTGTTAATATAATGAGGAACAGTTGTATATGGACAACAAAATTCCCCATAAAGTACCATGGAGTTTTGGGAAAATCCTTAACTTAAGATCTTTCACTTTGAAAATTCATGATCACCTATTCTTCAATTGTGCATACTTATTGGAGACCCAGATGGTGGTATACCGCAAATATAGGTGTTCTTGTCCTTTCATTGGATGGAATGAGAACATTAATTAGGTTTCGTTGAAATGGAAAGGAAAGAATGCTAAGGCCTTAGTTTTTTGTATCTCTTGAAGCAACAATCTACCACCTTTGGCTCTTTAGAAATCGTTCTGTTTTTGAAGGCTCCCTTGTTCCAGATGTTTCTACTATTGTGGGAATAGTCACAGTGGATATCTTTGAAAAACTAACGCCTATGAAGTTTCGTGCTTCAAATGATAATAGATCCCTTATTAGGTGCCTTGGTCTCCCTCTTTCCTCCCTCTTGACCCATGCTTGTATCCACTTATAATTTATGCTATCGATGGGATTAAAGTTTTCATCTTTTTGGTTCCTTCTTGGAAAGAAATAGATGTTCTGTTCTTTTTTTTGATTGGTGCACCACTAGGGGTTTTAACCTCATGCCTCTTTAGCTGCATCTTATATCTAGTTATTTTGTGTATGCACAACCTTCATCGTACACAATTCCTCTTATATTGAATTAATTAATTGCTTATAGAAAAAAGATAGGAAACTAAGGCTAGGAGCTTGTGTTTCAATTTTCTCAAAGAAGCGTATCCTTACTAAGATACAATTGAAGAAATGACCTTAAGATGTAAGATGAGAAGCTTCTTCCAGCGAGGAAATCCAAAAATATATTATTTCTCCCAAGAATTCTAGCTGAAAATCCAATAATCTCATGTGGATTATGTGGGGTCAAGTAAGTAATAAATTTCTACTCTTCCTTATAGTGTAATTTGTATATTCTTAGTGTTGTATATTCTTAGTATCCTTTGGTTCATTATGTCATTTGACACCACTTCATGCATAGTAGATCAGCCATTGGACATTGATGCATCTTTCATATACAAGTTCTAGAGAGAGGTAGGGAAGCGTTTTTTATAAACATTTAATGCAAGTTTTCATAGGATTAGAGCAACTCATGGATATATGTTGCTTTTGAATACTTCCTCTGACCCTGAAATAGTCTTCTTTACAAAGTTAGAAATTGAAGGATCAACTGAGTACTGATACGATGACATTTCAACACCAAAAATATATATATTTTATTGGTGAGTCTTGTTGCAACATTAAGGTTGCACTATTATGACTTATAAGTCATGTATTCAAACCACAAAAATAACTTTTTGTATTGTGGGGCTAAGATTGTGTACATTAAACCCTTTTAAGGCAATTCGGGAGCCTCATGAAGGCATCATGCTTTATAAATATGGATTTATATGCATACTGTAAAACTTATGAACTTTTAATGTAGAAGTTACATATCTTGTCTTCCTAAAATACTGCATGCTTTTGCATTAATAAAACCGATTTTATGGTGCTTATTTGTGCTTTTTTTTTGTTAATTTTCTCTAAGTATCTTATTTTGTTTAATTAAAAAATGATTAGTAAAGAGCGGACACCCAAAACAGCGATTTGTTGTTTCTAGTAAAATTATGAATGTCTTTGACTCGACTTATGTAAATTTTTGTCTTGGAACATTGAGGGAAAAATGTCTAAAGATCTAGTACATTGAAGTTTTCTAGCTATGCTGACGTTGCTTGATGAGGCTATCTCATAGGAATCTCTTTATTATCCACAGATGCACAGGTATTCCTTGGTCTGGTAAATTGTTGGCTGCAGGAGTTGAAAGATGACATCGACAAAGAAATGCAGGCTCGTATAATCTTTCAAAGGAACATTCTGGGCTCTATTAATCAGATACTATGCGACTTGTGCATAACTGTCAATCAAATAATCAACGAATTCAGTCCTTGTGAGGTACTAAAAGAGATACAAACTTCATTGATTTGAACCATTTGGGGAGCAGAACTTGTGCTGCTGGTTAACTTGAATTTCTCTAGCAATAACAAATGATGATAAAACAAAAGAACTGCATAGATTATTGCATAATCCTATTTATATATAGATCATTGAAATTGGATGTGATACTTTGAACCGCTTCGAAACAACATCAGAAGGATTAACTTAATTTTCTTGTTTGCTTTATAATTGTGCGTTTTTTGGAAGTGGGTGCTTTTGTTTGTCAACTACATTCCTAGAACAATTCTATTTGTTTTTAAGTTACAGATGGTGTATGATGTGCTTCTTCGACTACAGATGAAGGATATTGCACTTTCTCATTTTGTTTGGAATGCCTTTGTTGTCCTTTCAGCTCTGCCACTTTGATTTGTGGACTTTTGTTGCTTTGGAGAAAAAGGGAAAGTTTTCACAGATTTGATTGGTTTATGTTGAAGTAGGTAGCATGCTAGTTAAGCAGAGACCACTATGTATCAATAGCTAAAACTTCAAAAACCTTTTGTACATGGTCAGACTTATTATGGTACTCTTCAATTAATTTCGCAATCAACCTAGATGAGGAGATTGTAGTGTTAATTAATTGCTTTAAATGAGCAGACCAGGGACTCAGGACCTTCTTGGCTCCAACCAATTGATAAAGGGCTGGCTGCTGTATATTTTTGCTGTTGAGCTGGTTTTGCATGAACTAACGTACATTTGGTTGCTAAAATAGAATAATGTGAGAATAAAATAGTTATTCCAGGGAATAGAATAGGATGAGAATAGAGTTGGAATATGATGAGAATAGAATAGAAAAAAAATTATGTTTTTTCTGATTAGTAAGAATTAATAAATTGAATAAAACTATCAATGCACAATAAGAGGTAAGTGGCCCTACAACAATGGTGACCAAGACGCAATGCCCTCCCTGTGGACAACCCACTAAAACCACCCTACATGGGTTTTAGCAGACTAAGAATGAGAGAAAAAGAAAGATATAAAAAAGGGACTTGAAAAGCAAAAAGAGGACATCATTGACAAAGGCCACAACAAACATCAGAAATCAAGTCCTCGTATGCGACTGTAGATATTCCACCGGTGAGTAATTGACCGAGATTGAGCATTAAGCAGGATCCTGAGGGTGTTGATATTGTCCCTAAACTCAGCAATGATGGACTAAGCAAATCCAGTAGGCTTCGAAATTGCCACACTGTAAAATTTGATCCTGTTTTTTAGGTGCCAAATTCAGTAAACCATAGCACAAGATTAAGCTTGAAGACAGTAGCCCTTAAAATTTTCCCCTTCTACTTCAGCCCTGCCCGCATAACACCATCCTTCCATTCCTCTGAAGGCCACTTACACCTGCTTTTCAAGCAAATAAAAGCCTAAACTTTCCTTGTGAAAAGGACAGTTAAAGAAAAGGTGAGATTAAGTGAGTAGACCACAAAGAGAGCCAAGATAGGGATGCATCTGGCAAACCTGGAGATACAATCATTGGTGGAGAGCCATTCCCTGATAGCCAACCACAATTAAAAAATGAGCCAGAATCCTGCCTGGAGCCCACACAAGAGAGGCCCAACCCACCTTGGTGCCCGGAGAAGAGAAGACAGTTGAGTAGAGCGGAAGAGAAATCTGCATTGTAGGAAATAGTCCAGTAGACCTTGTCCGCCCTGGACCTGCAAGGGTGGTCATAGATGGCTATAGAGGAGAAGAAATTGGTAAAACTGGGATCGTCTTCATTTGGCCAACACCGAGTATCCTCATAGATGATAGAGCTGACCCTACCAAGGAACTAAATCCAACTAGAAACTGTCCGTTCTCCAGTGGCCTCTCAGATAAGATACAAGCAGATGCCAAAGATCATGCCACAAGAGGGTCCTACTTCCGCTCTGATGATGTGCTTGGTATGTGGTCTAATCTTCCCCCTCATCTGAAGCATCTTCCTCAAGCTCCAATGGATCATATAGGGAAATTAAACTTCCCAAAGGAAGCGATCTCTAAGCTTGTAAGTTTCAAACCGTTCCACCTAAATCGAGAAGGGGAGGAGGCAATTGTCCCAATTAGCTTGGAGATGAGTGTCTTATTCTAGGAAAGCAGATTCTTTATTCCCACTTCATTCTTCGGTCTCCATACATCACTCTGAGTCACTTTGGTAGAATGCTTACCTTCCTTACAACCATGCCAAGGGAAATGCCTGATCAAGGCTTTCAGCTTCCTCAAAACCCCCGAGGGAATGATGAAGATGGAGACCCATAAAGAGAGCAGGTTAGAAAGGATAGAATGAATAAGTTGTAACCACCCTATGAAGGACAAACACTTATTCCTCCATGAAGAAATTTGCTTGGCCACTTTGGCAATGAGCGCTCCATAGTCAGAGGATTTCAATCTAGAGTAACATGAGGTGTGGCGACCCGAAAACAGATCAATTGACCTGGCCTGAAATGATCATGCAGAAATCTCAATAGTAAATGTCCATCATAATAAAATATAACTATAATAACGCTTGGCCACTTTGTCAATGAGAGCTCCACAGTCTGAGGATTTCAGTTTAGAGGTAACATGAGGTGTGATGACCCAACCCGTACCAACCAACCCGGCCTGAGCTGACCACGCAAAAATCTCAATAATAAATGTCCATTATAAATAAAATATAACTACGATAATACTATCATCAAATCCATCATCTTTACTACGTGATATACCAAATAATAATGTCTGGATATATCAAAACTCTAAGTGACGTAGCCTCAAAATAAGTATCCAATTACTGTCTCGAAAATAAAATCTTGCTATGCTCAACAAAAAATAACAACTAGACTCTAGAATCCTCTACTTATATGCTCATTAGTAAATTGATTGATCTCTTGGTTGCTCAGCTATCCTATACTAATCTGGAATCAAGAAAACGTAAGGATGAGCTGAAAGCTCAGTAAGTGCTATAATCAAGAATGTAGCAAACAATAACTCTCTCGAATAACAGTATAAATGGAAAGCAAAGGCAATACGAATACCATAATAACCAACTATCACTATCTAAGATTTCACACTATGTCGAAATCACTACTTAAGGGCAACACAAGTATCAACTATCAGGGGTTGCCATTGAACCTGTAAGACTATAAGTACAACTTGGATTCTATTGAATTCAAATATCAACAAGAAGTTAGGTTTCACCGAACTTATCTCAACGGAGGCCACTACTACAAGTGACATCTTATGAATCTCTTTAGATTTTATTCTATCATCATGAATCAACGACTATGTGCTTGCCACTAATGATTAGGTAATAATGTCAAGACAATTGATACTCTCAAGTTTAGCATACGGCAAACTTACGATCTCTTGGTACTTGCCACCCGTAGATGCATACCATAACAATCCACATGATTTTATCTTCAATATGATCATGTTCGTATCCCCAAGGTCCTATCGGATCCTCGTTCTACACAAGTGGGGTAGCTATACTCAATCCACATGATTATATCATCAATACGATCATGTTCGTATCTTCGATATCCCATTGGATCCTTGTTCTACACAAGTAAGATAATTATACTCAGCATATCAATCCCAACACACCTCACCATGACATCCCTTAACATTTCAACCTACACACGACTATAAGCATCTCTCTAAAATTATTGACCTCAATCCATCAGGATATGGACTAGATGTTGGATTACTATAAATTGTACTGTGGTTATGCAGATTTTATACTCATTGGTATTTTATTGTTTTCATACAATTTCCTTTACTTAACTATGGAGTAAGTAATGGAGTAGTAAGGGACATGAGCATCCATTGAATTAAAGGGAAAGTTAACAATAGATGTCCATATAGGAGTGCCTCCCCACTTCCATACAAGGCCAATTTCTACTCTATCAAAACCAACTCAAAGTTATCTAATCCTGACCATCCTTAAACGCCTCTATGATGTGTTGAAACTAAGTAAAACATCTCTCCTATACTTATCCTACCACTCGGCCACTAAGGGGAATAGATTCCTACATCTCTAATCTCTTATATTATAGGCCTAGATCATAAAAAATCCAAGGATTTTCTACTTGATCATCCTATAACCTAACAATACAAGCTGGGCCTCTTAATAATGGTTCATAAGACCCACATTCAACCCTATAGAATTCTAGTACAAGGTGGATATCATTCCTCTACATTTAGTTTGCCAATTAATAGGCAGATCATAGCACTATCAAATACTATTATATAAATTATATACAAGTGTATAGAGAGGCCATATATAGCCCCTTCTCTACTCGGTCAATTTACTTATCCATAAAAGATTTAACCAATTTGATGTATAAAATGCTCAATTGGTTTTCTTTTCATATTCTAGAGGCAAACAGCTATTCAAATCAATCATGGTCCAAATAATCTATTTAAATACATGATCAATTTACTATTGTACCCCTACATGTCCTTGAGTTCTCGGCTACAAGAGAATTTTGGTCTATTCTCTAGTTCTACCAAAATAAGCTACTCAAATAATTATACATATAAATCCTTAACAGACTACATTATAAGCATGCAAACTAACATATCAAATCACTAAATTCCATGTCCATGCCGTGGCCAACAAGGGGATTCACCACTTTAAAGAGTTGCTAAAATATTATACTTTCAACGTTAGTAGGCATGAAGCTCTATAACATATTAAAATATAAGCATGTAAAATTGGCCTTAAACCCTTAGAATGGTTATACAGCCACTGCTAAAATGGGTATTTTTGTCCATCTTTATTGATCTATTTATATAAATTAGTCTACATATCATAAGACTTATGGCTTTATAATCTATGAAGAGATTGGCATACAAAGTTTACATTTTGACCCCTAATGGCTCATACCAAGCCATGGCCAACAAGAGAGAATATCCTACTCTTTCATCTACTAGCATAATATCTCATGATTCTCATCTTTCTACACCTTAAACATATTGTTCTATAAATTTAACTCAAAAATATTTGGTCAACATGGAGGTCAGAATGAGACAACTACAAAATCATAAAGAAAAGCTCATAATGATTATGCTAGAAGACTTAAAAATCAAGACTTTGAAGAATGATAAGAAAGAAGTTACAAAGACATAATTTTTAAGCATATGGTTAACTTTTCACAGGGTGGATAAAATAAATGTTTTAAAATTGATGCAAGACATTCCATTTTACATATTAGAGACACCATTAATTGGTGGAAACATATCCTATTAGATGAAATAGAAATATTTCCAATGAAAGGTGAGAATTGCACCTGCCTCCATTGTGTTTTCTTAAACTATTAAAGTAAGCATGAATGGCCTCCAAGCTCTCTCCAAGCATGACATTGTCTTCACTTTGCAATTATGGATCTCCTCCTTTGTCTTTAATGATAGCTCTGCTCAAGGAGGGAAAAAGAGTAATGGTCTCTAGCTTTCCAGGCTTAAGAACACAAGTCTCTTCTCACCTTTCTTTCTTCTCCATGAAAAACTCTCATCTTTATTCCTTCTTAGCACAAAATATTCTTCTTCTACTCTCCAATGTGGTGGCACAAGTGAGATAATTGCAAGACTAAAGTGGCTTCTGGGTTAAGTGGAGTGGAGACTAAGTTTTTCAAGCACTTGATTTTCCTTAACTTTTCTCCTATTTCTTTCTCCTTTCTTCTCATGGTTGAGAAGGGGAATGGCTGCTATCTCTTCCTTGTTTTCCCTATATAAGTGGCTAAAAATTATATGGAGAATTAGGGTTTTCTCTTCATAAGGGGCGGCTAGCAATGATAATAGGAAGGGATGGAATTTTGGTGGCTTATTTACTTGCAAAGGAGAGAGCCAACCACAAGCAAACTTTTCTAACAATTGATACCACCTAACTTAAAAAATGCAGTTAATTCAGGGAGAGGGATGGTTGACTGAAGAGATAAAGGGAGGGTGCACCTTATGAGAAAATTAGGCAAAAATAGGGTTTTCATTTGTTTTCCAAGGGGGCTGGTCAAAATGGCTAATTCAACTAATCAAGGATCATTTCAAACATTAAAAATATATATCTAGACCCAAGGGGGGGGGTGCTTGAATTTACACACAAAGGCTGCATGGCAAGCTAAGGTGAAATTAGGGTTAAATTTAAGGCTTTGGCTTGTAGGTTTTTTCGTTTTTCGATTTTTACATTTCGGCATATTAATTTAATTAATTTTTAAGATATAATCACACCAAAATATACGTAACATATTGATAATAAATTCTAATTAGTAAAATAATATACTAAAAATAATATCTGTTGCTGATAAAAAAAAAATACCAAATACCTACCTCTTCACTTCTAATCTAATTAGTTCAAAGTCTTCATGAAGTTAGTCTAGACTTCCATGAAAATTTTTAGCTTCAAAAGATATCATCTGCACTATTATTTATATAATTAATGATCTTTATTAACCGAGGGTTCAACCATTCTAAAAAAGAAACACTAGGGTATTATGTGAGGGATACCCAAATACCTGACGAGCAATGTCCTCAAAGGGAATTCAGTAATAGAGCAGATGGATTCTCTGATATTAGAATCTTTGGAGTATATACAGATCTCTCTCTTAATAGAGTTAATTTTAAGGCCCGGGAGACTCAAGAAGGATGAGAGGCAGGCTTTCAGGGAAGAGGTAGAATATGGGTCTATTGTAGAGAAGAGAAGAACATCGTCGAAAAATGTGAGCATTGTTGTTTTGGTTTTTCAGCAATGTCAGTGGAACTTGAACCTCTGGCCAGCCTTTGTATGGCTCACAATAATACCATGGAGGATCTCCATAACCAAAGTGAACAGGTGGGGAGAAAGACAATCCCCTTGGCAGTGCCCCCAAGCACATTTGAAATACCCAACTCTCACCATTGATCATGATCGATTAAGTTGGGGTCAAAACACATGCTCTGATCCACTGAATAATGACACGGAAATCTGATAGCCTCCATGGTTGCAAAGATATAGTCTCACTCAACTGTGTCAAAAGCCATATGGAGATTAAGTTTCTTGTATATCTTGGTTGGCCCTTGTGTGATAATGGTGGAGCATTTTTTGAGCAAAAAGAATGTTATCACCGACACACCTACCTAGTTTGAAGACTGATTGCATTTATGAATAATGGTTGATAGGATTCCTTTGATTTGCAATGACAAAATTTTAGAGATAATCTTATAGATATTGTTGCAGCAGGCAATAGGTCAAAAATCCATGAGCTTAGCTGCCACAGGAATTTTGGGAACAAGGCAGACCAGGGTTGAGTTAATTTGCTTGAGGACCTTCCCTGTATGGAAGAAATCAATTGATGGCTTCCAAAATGAGAGATCTTAGTGTCTTCCAGGATCTCTTGAAGAGCCAGATGGTCATACCAATAGGATCAGGAGCTTTATAGTCACCAATATTGAAAAGACTATCTCTAATCTCCTCCATGGAGGTAATGGCTAAAGGAGAAGGATGATAGGGAGTGGGAACAATTTTATCAATAATGGGACCCACATCACCGTGGTCCAGGGGAACAGATCTAGCAGCACAGTCCAGGAGGTTGAAGTATGATTCAGCTTCACTATGGACTTTCACCAAGCTGTTCGTAGAGGAGCCATCCTCGCTAATAAGCGAAAGAATCCACTTCCTGTTGTTCCTCTTAGCAACAGTTTTGAAAATAACCTAGTGTGCTAATCACTTTCTTTCAGCCAGTGGGATTTTGCTTGTTGACTGAATTTCTCCCTGAGACACAGCTGGATGTAGTTCCTACGGAGTTCTCTCTAGCAATAATCATAAGAGAACTGAAGAGCTCTCTCTGACAGATGTCAAGAACCCCCTTTGCAGCCACTACATATTCAGAGATATTGCAAACAGATGCATTGAGAAATTTCAGGGCACTCTTCACAAACTTTTGTTTGGAGACTACTTTGAACATGGGATAACCGCTTGGATATGTCCTAAGCAAAAGAAACCATGAATGATAACTCAGAGGACTCACACAGGAAGTTACTGAATTTGAAAGGGTGCCTTCTAGATGGTCGAACATTGTCATACATAATAATACAAGGGGAGTGATCTGAGATACTATGAGAGGGAAATAAGGCATAAGATCTTGCAATTTCAGCTGCCCAGTCATTGTTAATAAGAATGTTATCCAGCTTCCTGAGGGTGAAATCAGCTGTTTCCCTTATATTGCTCCAGGTGAAGAAGGAGCCAGAAGCATTCAAGTCAGAAAGACAACGGTTTGGTGGGCAATTTTCCAAGGCCCTTGGAGAGGAACTAGCAAAACTGCCACCTAGAATCTCCACAGGGGATCATACAGCGTTGAAGTTGCCTAAAACTGCGAAGGCATCCGATGAATTGAGTTGAAGATGGCTTCCAGGGAGTGCCAAAGGCTTCTACGCAACACTTCATCATAGGTACCATATATGAAGGAGAGGAAGAGGCTATAGGAGTCCACCTTGGATGTAACCAAGTAGTGGATGACCTGGTCATTAGTAAGAAGAACTTGTAGCGAGATTTCCTCATGATTCCATCCAACCCAAATATGGCCCACTCCACTAGAGTGGTGATTCATTCCTCAACTCTAGCCATCCGCTAGTCTGGAGGAGATATCATGTGCATTCCAGTTTGGACTTTGGTTTCATCTATCCCACACACTTATGTCATATTTGGTTGCAGGAATTGAGGGGGAATAGAATTCCTATTCCCGCGGGAATAGGAATTCCCCCGTTTGGTTAGGGGTAGGATGAAAATTGTTATTATTATAAGGTATTATTATTACATATTATTATTATATTTATTATTATTATTATTAGGAATTCTACCGTTTGGTTAGTGGTAGGATGGAAATTGTTATTATTATTAGGTATTATTATTACATATTATTATTATATTTATTATTATTATTATTAGGTATTATTATTACATATTATTATTATTATTTCATATTATTATTATTATTACTACATATTATTATTATTATTATTAGGTATTATTATTACATATTATTATTATTATTTATTAGGTATTATTATTATTATATGTTATTATTTTTATTATTTTGTATTATTATTATTATTATGTTTATTATTGTTATTATTAATTATTAGGTAT
>JAOVVI020000839.1:0-27698 GCA_028571085.2 Nepenthes alata | reverse complement strand
GGCTTGAGCACGCTTCAGGCGGGAGCTTACTAGAATCGAGACTCGAGTTCGGCTCGGGCATGCTTCAAGCGTGGCCCCACTAGAAATCACGCTCAGCGCGCTCCGGGCACACCTCAGGTGCGGCCCGAACCCAATCCCAAACCGACGTTTCCCACACTTTTTCACATCCAAAATCTCAATTT
Organism: Nepenthes alata; assembly: GCA_028571085.2. NCBI lineage: Eukaryota > Viridiplantae > Streptophyta > Magnoliopsida > Caryophyllales > Nepenthaceae > Nepenthes > Nepenthes alata. Next base: position 27,516 of record JAOVVI020000839.1, on the reverse strand, counting down.
TGATTATATTAATTTAGTTAATCATGGCTTACCAAATTCAAAATCCGAACCTTACAGATACACAAATATATTATCTCAAATATTTATTTTTTTATTAAATATATAAATACCTCAAATATTTACAAATTCTAAACAAAATCCTCAAATGATTACTAAACATAATATGCATGGCCGAATAAAATAAATAAGCTAAATAAAAATGGCGTACATGAACATTAAATATCTAAGACAAATGCAAAACTTATCAAATATGAAAATAGACCAAAGATAGGGTATAAGGATATATGTCTCAACCTCCTATTAAATAAATCAGATAAAAGGATACTCAAATCTATCATTTTCCTTCTTCATCTCTCATCTTTCTGGTCTTCTCTTTCTCTCCTCTCTTCCTTCTCCCACGTGAAATAACAAACAATGGCACTGTAGTGTTTATATACCTAAATCAGCAATCGAGTGCCACTCATACATGCCTCGAGCATCACTTATGAACGCGTCAAGCACCAACACTATGGCATTCAGCACTCGAGCACTGCCTCAGGCACCAACTCATGGCATTCTATACTCAAATGAAAGGTAGGTGCGTCTCAGGCACCATCCTGCTACTTCGAATTCCTTCAAATTTTTATAATATATAATTATTTTTAATATGTCAAATATGCCCAAAATAATATATAATACTAAAATAAATCAAATGAAATCCAAGTATTACAAATAATTTAATTTAATAAAAATGTAAATTACAATAGACAATTTAAATACAAATTGTCTTTCAGTTCACATTCAATTCACATTTAATCAAGATTCTTCACTGCCTATGGATGATAGGGTGAATGACTTTTTTTTAATTATCTTTTTATAATATAATATTTTGATATTTTAATCTTATATAAAATAATATATATTTATTTATTATCCTAACATATAGGCCATTGAATTTCTACATTTAATGGCGTTAGGGTGATAGAGTGCTCCTTTTGTCAATAGATGAAGTAGTGTGATTTTATGACAATAATCAATTACGAAATATATTTTAATTATTATATTTTTAATAACTAATAAAATTTAATATTAATAAGTATTAATATAATATATTTTTTTATAATATAATATTTTGATATTTTAATCTTATATAAAATAATATATATGTTTATTTATTATATTAACATATAGGCCATGGAATTTCTAAATTTAATGGCGTTAGGGTGATAGAGTGCCCCTTCCTTTTGTCAATAGATGAAGTAGTGTGATTTTATGACAATAATCAATTACAAAATATATTTTAATTATTATATTATTAATAGATAATAAAATTTAATATTAATAAGCATATGAAATAAGGATTTTATTCGATGAATTATGGAGAAGACTTTGAATATTATGGAATTATAAGTCATGAACATTATAAACAATTATAAAAGGTGGATTTAGATATTTACTTAAGATTTTTTAATAAAATTTTATAAGAATAAATCATGCTAAAAATAGTTGAATTATCATGTTTATAAAACAAAATATAGAATTTGAACATCAAATATACCCAAAAACATACTTAGTTTTCTTATATTAAAAAAAATATTGAATTAGTTTTTTTCTTCCTTTACTGTTCTCTCTCAATCCTTTTGGGAGTTCCAAAATATTGTTTGTGTAGTTGTTATTGTAATATAAAGGAAAAGCCTTTTGAAAACCAGAAAATAACGAGGATTAAGAAGAAAAAAGTTATGAAAATTTCATTTTGTCTAAAAAAAATGCAGAAAAAATGAAATCAGCATTTCACATTATCAAAAAAATTGCTTCTTTATATACATAATTAAAATGGATAATTTTGCCATTTATGTGAGAAATCACATCCCCAATCCTAAAAATCTAATTTAATTTATTCCATAAACTAAATTAACTTAAATTAGATTTCTAATTAAGACCCATTAATCAGATTGCTTAAATAATTAACTTAAATCCAAATTGAAAATCATGATATGAACTTATATCAAATGCTACTAAGCGGTTCGGATAATAATATTTTAACCAATCTTAGGATTTCAAAATTATACTAAAAAGTAACTCTGAAACTACAAATGTTTGAGTCAAACCAACCAGTATGGTGTATGGATATCTAATCCCAAAATTAAAGAATTTGATACTAACTTCAATATTATCCTGAATTTAACAATATTTTCAGTTGATGCCCATATATACAAAAATATAAATATTAGACAAAAATTATCTATCACTAAATTTTAAAATTACATTATGAAATTCTAAATATCCTAAAACTATTATCCTAAAGTGCATTTTTCCCATTTGAACCTCTTGTTAGTTAAATCCAAGCCAACTATTCTAAAATGTTAGCAAAATAGGGTTAAGAATGATTATAACAATCAAAAAAGTATATATAATTTTATATGTAGTTATATCGAGCGAGAAATACTATGAATGATATTATGATCAAAATTCTAAAATATTGATAATATCAAATTTTGGTAAAACATGTAAAATTTGTATACGAATAATCAAACATACTCAAAACCATATAAATAAAAAATTATGCTAAAATCATATGAAAGTATGAATTATATAAAAATCATACCCATGTATAAAGGCTCAAAGATAAAAAGTGATCTTACCAACAAAAGATGAATATTAATGACACGTCTTAAGATTTGGTTTCTTTTTTTATTTGAAATATAATAAGATCCGACTGAGAACCCTGGCCAGGTTGGATAGAAACAAACCCAATTATCTAAAACAATGCAAGTCCACAAATCACAAAAGATATAGAATTTGATCAAACTAACCCTACCCAATCTCAAAATTATATAATAAAGATATGGTTAAAACATAAATAAACTCGTAAGAAAAAAATATCAAACAAATACCTAATAATCACAATATCATACCTGAACAACACTAACATATACAATCATTTCACAATATCAACAAACTATAATTATCAAACATAGGATAAATCTCAAATATAAATCCAAAAACAACCAAATACAAAACCGAATACAAAAGCCAAATACAAAGATACAATAGCCTACACCTTTAGGTACCTTTCATTCAGATTCTATAATTTTTCAAGTATTGTAATCTAAAAAAGTTAGAAAGATAGACAAAATCATGAGCCTAAAATTTACCAAGATTTAATAAATATATAGTAACAAATACAAGTCCAATAAATCCCAAACGAATGAGTAAAAACAAATACATATATATATATATGAAATTCAATGTATGTCGAATTTTCAAATATCAAATATATGGTTCCAGTTTTCAGATTCCGTAAATTGTAATTTATTAAGTCAATATAAGTGATATTGATAATAATGGATGTGAAAATCTGACCTAAAGGGTTCAAAAATTGGGCTCGAACGACTTGGCCATGTACAGGCCTGAGGAGTGCCCATGGCGCAAAGTAGGCGAATTTTCCAAAATCCACACGCCCGATCGGCACCTGACCCTTGCTTGAGGCATATTTTTTAGAACCCCCATGCTCGATGGGTGCTTGATGCTCGCTCAAGCATCATGTTCCAGATCATAGATGCTCGAGAGACGCTCGAGCCCCGGGGTGGTTAAAGCCCCATACCTTTTCTTTTTCCACCATTTTTGTGCGAATTTGTGGAGAGGAGATACAGAGGCAAAAGAGGAAGAAGAGAAAAGAGAGAAAGTGCAGGAAGGGTTCCGAAAGCTTGAATCCGGCAATCCGAGTAAGAAAACTAGTGAATCGGATCGAGACAAGTGCACACTAAGTTTTCTTTTTGGTTGTTGTTGTTCATTTCCATTCTCCTTGGGTATTATTGCTTTAATACTCATTATATCAAAGATTTTGAAGTAAAAGTATGAAAAATATGTATATTTATCAATTTACCATACTTTTATCGCAAGATTTGTCAAAAAACTCCTATTTATTTGTTTGTATCTCAAATATGCATATTATTAGAATTTGTCTCCATGTTTAGAGGTTTAAACATAATTTTCCCATGTTTGTTTTTCAAATATATAAACTTTAAATTATTCCATATTATTTATTTATGCTTGAAATATACTGTATATTAATTTCATACAGCATGTTCCTTACCTGTACTGAAATTTTTTGATATTTTTATCTTACCTGTATTATTGATAAATTTTCATGACAAAGAAGTTTCCATGGTAAAATGTGTAAGCATTATGAAAATGAAATGGGAAAAATCCTACAATTATGTTAAGAAATTATGAGTTATTCTCCAAAAAGGTGAGAACCAAGAATGTGTGAAGTCAAGTGTAGAATTTTCTAGGAAACTAAAAAATTAGACCAAAGAATATTCAACAAATAGTATATTATTGCATGCCTTAGAATAATATGGTGGAAGATCATTATCTGTAAAGGACCGTTTGGAATTTATGGCCCCATCTATTGTTATACATAGATGACTCGCCTCTGAGTTTTGAATAGGATGATGAGGCTTTTTATTGTATAGAAATAAACACAATCCAAACTTTGATCGACTACTCCTTTAGCTTGTAAGGCCTACTAACTTTGATCCCAAAAAAAAGTAAGATTTAAGTATGTTTCTTACTAAGTACAAAGATAAGAAGATCTGATATGCATCATGAGAGTTTTATGCATGCTTAAACTTTTGCACATGATTATGAATCTTATTCCCTTTCATTATGTGTTTTAATATATATTGTATCTTGTTGAGTATTTGACTCATTTCGTTACTATTTTTGCTAACCCTTCAGATGATTTGCACAAGTTTATACCTAAGAAGAAGAAGTGAAAATCAGTACTTAGTCTTATGTCATGTGGATGTCCTAGAATATATTTAGACATCATCTTTTGTAGTTTCTGATATGTTAGTTGTTTTTACACCTGTTGCAAGACTTGGATGAATGTATTATCACGTAATTAAGGAGGTCGATGTGTATTTTTGGTTGAAGCTAGCATATCTCGGTTATGGAAATATTTCCGCGGGTCTTAAGGTGTTCCCGGCCATCTTCCCATATTAGATTAGACAAGGTGAAATATTTGGTTTGTTGTCAAAGCCACAATGTCATGGCATTGTGTTATGGATCCTTTGTATGTTGAAATGTATTTTATTTTTTTGATCAAGTCTAATAGTTAATTTGTTATAAGAAATAAGTTAATAACGGATTTGAGACATAATCTGTCATAGGTGGTTTCAGATAATAGTTAAGGAAGATGCCTTATGATTTCGGTTGATCGATTTTGGTTTGAGGTTTAAGTTGATCTGATAAAACTCGAAGTATAGGTTGAAATCCCTGCTTAGAGAGTTTTCTTAGATTTGGTGGGGTAATCTAACTTAATTGTTGATGTTATGCTGGTAGAAATTTAAAATATTAGGCCGAGGGAGAGGTGCTGGAGCCAGCCCTCGTCCAAACAGGGAGGAGTATTTGAATATCATGGAAAAAATGGTTGATATCATGGAGATGATGGCCCATGATCAGTGTAATCCTGAGCCAGCCCCTGCTCCAGCTCTAGTGTGAGGTCTCAAACCTAGAATGTGATAATTTAAAATTAATTAAAATGATAATAATCAAGATGAGGCTAAACATGTATTGAAAAATGAGGGTTGAAAGTAAAAGGTGAGAAATTTATCAAAGTTCAGCAAACATCAGGTTTGCGCCTGCCGTGCGCCTGGGGTACGGCAGCAAGCGAAAATCCATAACCTACCCGCCCACCGAGTGCTAGGCGCGCTCGAGCAAGCGCCTAGCAGAAATCTTGCACTCGTCGCGCACCTGCCGCGCGCTCGAGCGTAAGCGTGATTTTTACCCCCGCGTCCTGATTTTTTTTTGTTATCAAATGAAAGGAGAAAAGGGAGCAGAGAGAACGACAGCAGCACGAAGGAAGAGAAGGGAGAAGAGAAGAGCAAAAATGGAAAATCACTAGTTTCAATCAACTCCGGTTAAAAATAACAGTAGATTGGGTTCAGGTAAGTGTATCTCGGATGTTATTTTTCATTTTTACCATTTTTTCTTGTTTCAAGCTTGATGAAAATGTTCTAAAATTATATTGTTGTATGTTTAAAGCAAATGAAGCATGTTTCTCTTGATTGTTCGAATAGATTTTATGTTTACCGATATATTGCTATTTTTGGCTTCGATTTCATAAATAAACATGTATTTAGAGTCTGATTTGGTTCTGAAAGCATATTGCAAAACCCTAACTCAAAAAATTTGGGGATTGTTGGTTGAGATGCATGATTTTGTATATGTAATTGGATTTATGGGATTGATTTCATGAATAAACGCATGTTTAGTGTCCGATTTGAGTCCGAAAGCATTGGCGAAACCCTAAGTAAGAAACTGAAAGGATTTAACCATTTTAATCCAAATTTCTTGTCATGTAAAAGTTAATTAATAATGTGGTAATGTCTAGTATGTAATTTATGACTGAAACGTTTACACCAATTTACACTGTCAATTTTCTGAAGGATTATAAATTGTTTACTGTATGTTCTAGAACAAATCTGAAGAGTTTCTAATTATTTACTGTATATTTTGAAGCTACTGAAGGGTTATTGTAAAACTCTGACCGACTGCTGAAATTGAAATGGGTTTTCAGCTAAGAAATAATAAAAAAATATTTTTGATACTATTATTTAGAACCCATAACTAATATACAGTTAGGTTATGTTCTCCAACATGCCTAAGAACATTATGGTAGTAACGAAGATCACTCTATCCATGGAATTATATGTGGTCCGTCCTCCCTCAGAACATTAATCTAGAGGGTAGTTAATATTACCTACTGGCACCCCCTGTTCTGAATCCTCGGAGAGGGTAGCTCCCATGGGAAGGGATCTCCTGTTACTGTTTCTGGCTTTGGATTGTATGGAGTGAACACAATCTATCCTTGATTATTCACCCCCTCCTCTAGTAGGGTTTACTAGTAGAGTCCTTTACTGCTAGAAAATAAATTTTCAATAACTTGTGGAGTTGAGACCCATTTCTGCTTTCTGAAGTATGACTACACTGGTTCCCGATTTCCAAAGCTTAATTAATGTCAATTATGCTTTTTCTGATTTCCATATACTATTCTATCCTTGACTTACTATTTTATTATTTTTTTCTCTCTAGATGAGACAGTAGAGCTTGTATCAGACGAGAAGGAATAGCCAAAATTAGCCTACTGACTTTTGAAGACTTGAAGCCATTTGGGGATCTTGGAAGAAAGTGTTTGGATATAATTACCTGATTTTCGTATATGGACTTATGTGTATCAATTTTTTGTAAGAAATGTATGATACAAACAGAGATTTATACTTTCGTAGGTTTATAGTACTACTTCAGCTATGTGTTGCTTTTTAGGATTCTGTTACAAGACTTAGGCGACATGTCCTTTATGTTTCTTACTTAGTGGATAGGTTTATAATTGGGTTATGGATAATATGACAATCTGAGATCCTATGCATGTGTGTTGTAGGATAAAATAGTTTTATCTGTCTTGTTGTGTGCTTGATTTGGGTTATTTGATAAAGGTTGTATTTTAAACTTTTATCCAATTACAGAGAAAACTCTGCTAAAATTTCTATAGAAATTATATATATTGAATTATGGTTTTAATTTCTATTTCTATCTTGATGGAAGCTTCTGTGGAAAAACAAAGTTCGTTCAATCACAACTGGTATCAGAGAAATGAGATGTCTTAGGGTTGATCGATCGAAAGGCGGAAGCATAAGCTTAAGTTTCTATAGAGATAAGTAAGGGTAGTTTAGTTAATAAGGATGTTTAGGAAGTTGATCCCTAGGCTGGATTTGAGTTTTATTAAACTATTGATGACCCATTTCCCTTAAATTAATTTCTTGAAGATTATAACGCTGTATTTATTTTTGGTTATAGGATATAAGATGGCGAGTAGGAGAGGTAGAAGAGGCAATCATGGTGGTGCTAATACTCCCCACGATAGAGAGGCGTTATATGTGGACCTTTTGGAGAGGATGACTAACATGGTCGAGTCAATGGAGCATCGTTTTATGGCCCTGGTCCCTGCACCCGAGCCAGATCCGACAATTCAAGCTCAAACCATGTATGATCGATTGACAGCGGAGCGAGTACGGGGCTTTTTGGGAAATCCTGATCCAGTGGATGTGGATGTGTAGCTTAAAAGGATGAAGAAGATCTTTGTCGTGATTCGGTGCACTTACCAAGAGAAGGTCACCTTTGCAGTATATAAGGTAGAAGACGAAGCTGACAGTTGGAGTATGAAGAAGAGGGCGTTAGGAGTGCCTGATGATGAGATTACATTGGAGATATTCGAGGACACATTTATAGATAAATATTTTTCATCCAGTCTCCAAGGTCAGAAAGAGTAGGAGTTCATGAGGTCGAGATAGGAAAATATGACGGTGACAGAGTACGACATGAAGTTTATTGAGTTGTCTCATTTTGAACCTTTTTATGTGGAGGACGCGATGAGGAAAGAAAAGAAGTTTCAGCAAAGGCTCCGGGACGATATTAGAAAGTCCCTATCGATCTTAAAGATCAAGACTTATGCCGATATTTTAGACAAGGTGGTAATTAATGAGAAGGAAGTGGAGATGAAGATGTTCTATACAAAGAGGACGACCAGCTGGACGAGTTTTAGTCCAGAATAGAATGTGGGATCTTTTGGACAGATTAAAAAGGTGAGGACAGCTGATAAATAGAAGATTATCATTCCAGCTCAGTCAGTGACTGGCTCTAAAGTATCAGCCGCTGATTGTACTTTCTATGGGGGGAAGCATTCGGGGCAGGCATGTCGCAAGGCATCGGGAGCATGCTTTAGAAGTAGACAATAGGGCCACAAGGTGAAAGACTACCCGTTACCTCCAAGGCTTGAAGGAAAGAAGCCTGCTATCACAGTTAAGGTCTTTGCAGTGACCGTTCGGGATTTGGAGGCATCCCCAAACGTTGTGGAAGGTACCCTTTCTATTTGTGGAGTTCCTACATCTATATTGTTTGATTCGGGATCTGTCCACTCCTTTATTTCTCCATAATTTGCATGTTGCATTGTGCCTGCCCCATGTGTTTTGGAATATGTGTTAGCAGTATCAACTCCCACTTGATCCCCTATAGTTACCGATATTGTATATCCAGGATGTGTGGTGGAGGTGAATGCGGAATGCTTGACTGTGAATTTGATATTATTAAACATGGGAGATTTTGATGTCATTTTGGGAATGGACTGGCTAGCTAGATAGCATGCCAGTATTGATTATTTTCTAAAAAGGGTTTGTTTTGATATCCCCGGGATAGAACCCTTTTTCTTTCAAGGCATTAGAAAGAAGGAGGTTCCTGTGTTAATCTCTGCCCTGCATGCCAAGCACTTGATGAAAAGTGGGTGTAAAGCTTATCTGGCGTATGCCTGCACCACCAGGAGTCATAGTATGCCGTCCAAGGATGTCCTGGTTCTTTGCAAGTTTGAGGATGTCTTTCTGGAGGAGTTACTTGGACTACCTCCACATCGAGAGATTGAGTTTGAAATTGCTATTGTTCCTAGTGTTAGTCTGATTTTCAAAACCTCTTATCGCATGGACCAATTGAGTTGAAAGAATTGAAGTTGCATTTATAGGAGTTATTAGATAAAGGCTTTATCAGACCGAGTGTATCTCCTTATGGAGCACCGGTATTATTTGTGAGGAAGAAAGATGGGTCTTTGCGGCTATGTGTTGATTATCGTGAGTTAAGCAAAATTATGATTAAGAATAAGTATCTGTTGCCGCGTATCGATGATCTGTTTAATCAGTTGTAAGGATCTCAGTTGTTTTCGAAGATCGATTTGAGGTCCGGTTATTATCAATTGAGGATTAAGCCAAAGGATGTGGCCAAGATTACTTTCCAAACGAGATATGGCCATTATGAGTTCCTTGTTATGTCTTTTGGCCTTACGAATGCCCCTACTGCATTTATGGAATTGATGAATAGGGTGTTCAAGCTGTATCTAGATAAATTTATTGTGATATTTGTTGATGACATCCTGATATACTCAAAGGATTATGAGGAGCATGTGACTCACTTGAGAATAGTACTTCAAGTACTCCGTGAGGAAAGGCTGTATGCGACGCTAAATAAGTGTGAGTTCTGGTTATAAAAGGTGATGTTTTGGGAGCATGTGATTTCTGACGGTGGCATTTTGGTGGATCCAAAGAAGGTAGAGGCTATTACAAATTGGAGTAGGCTAACATCTGTGACTGAAGTTAGGAGTTTTCTTGACCTGGCAGGCTATTATAAGCGATTTGTAGACAACTTTTTGCAAATTGCTATGCCTCTGACCCGACTGACAAGAAAGGAGGCTAAGTTTGAATGGACCGAGGAATATGATCAGAGTTTTCAGGAATTAAAGGACCGCTTGACTACCGCCTAAGTACTGATTATTCCAGAGGGTTCAGGTGGCTTTGAGGTATACTGTGACACCTCTAAGGCGAGCTTGGATTGTATATTGATGCAGCATGGTATGGTGGTGGCTTATGGGTCTAGAGAGTTGAAGGTGCATGAAAAGAACTACCAGGCTCATGATCTGAAATTAGCTGATGTGGTATTTGCTTTAAAAATTTGAAGATATTATTTGCATGGTGAGAAGTTCCTTATTTACTCTAATCACAAGAGTTTGAAGTATTTGTTCACAAAAAATGAGCTTAATATGAGGTAAAGGAGATGGCTCGATTTCTTCAAAGATTATGACTGTGAGATATAGTACAAGCCAGGGAAGGCTAATATAATTGCAAATGCTTTGAGTCGCCGATCGCGTTATGTGGCTAAATTACAAATCAAGCAAATGGAGATGTTGGATTATTTGAAGCAGTGTGATATCCAACGGTATGCTCGGGGTGATATGATGCTTTTATCTTATCTTTAGGTCCAGCCGGAGGTGATTAATGAAATTAAAGAGAAATAAGTTAATGATCTGTTTCAAGTGGATATTACAAATGATCTAAATAAAGACTCTCGAGCTGATTTTAATATCCGGACTCATGGAGTATTGAGATTCAAAGATCGATTATGTGTACCGGACGACCAGGAATTGAAGGAGAAGATCTTGAAGGAAGCTCATAGGTCTCGGTATAGAATCCACGCTGGGACAAATAAAATATATTAGGATTTGAAGAAAACTTTTTGGTGGAGGAACATACGGAGAGATATTATGGCTTATGTGGAGAAATGCTTTGTATACCAGCAACTGAAAGCTGAAAGGAGTAAGCCTTCTGGGTTGTTACAACCAATTCTAATCCCGAGCTAGAAATGGGAGGATATTTCTATGGTTTTGTATCAGGATTGCCGAGAACTCTCAGGAATCATGACGCCATTTGGGTTATAGTTGATCAGCTGATAAATCAGCCCAATTTTTGGCGATCAGGACAACATATTCTCGTGATAGACTGGCCCAGTTATATGTAAATGAGATTGTGAGGCTCCATGGAGTACCTACTTTGATTGTATCTGACAAAAACCCACATTTTATCTCGATATTTTGGGAGAGCTTACATAAGGAGTTGATGACAGAGTTAAAATTCAATACTGTGTATTACCCCTAGACTGATGGCCAATTAGAACATACCATTCAGATCCTTAAGGATATGTTGATGGCCTCAGTACTAGAGATGAAAGGTAGCCAGAACTCAGAGGAGGCCACTTGGCAGCGTGAAAAGGAGATCCAAAATAAGTATCCCCACTTATTTACTTGAGGTATGTAACTCTGTTCAATTTCGATGACAAAATTTCTTCAAATGGGGGAGAGTGTGAGGTCTCAGACCCAGAACATGATAATTTGGGAGTAATTAAAATGATAATAATCAAGGTAATGCTAAATATGCACTGAAAAATGAGAGTTGGAAGTAAAAAGTAGAAAATTTACCAAAGTTCAAAAAACAGCAGGTTTCCGCCAGCCGCATGCCCGAGGCGCAGCAGCAAGCGCAAAATCCAGAACCTACCCACTCGCTGGGCATCAGGCGTGCTCGAGCGAGCACCTAACAGAAACATTGCGCCCGCCGCTTGCCCGTGTGAAGGCGCATTTTTTACCCCCCCCCCCCGTCTTGATTCTATTTTGTTATAAAATGAAAGGAGAAAAGGGAGGGGATAGAATGACAGTAGCACGAGGGAGGAGGAAGGAGAAGAGAAGAGGAAAAGGGGGAAATCACCCATTTTGATCCACTCCGGGTAAAAATAACGGTAGATCACTCTCAGGTAAGTGTACCTCGGATGTTATTCTTCATTTTTACCGCTTTTTATTGTTTCAAGATTGATAAAAATGCTCTAAAAATATATTGTTGCAGGTTTAAAGAAAATGAAACATATTTCTCTTGATTGTTCAAATAAATTCCATGTTTACCCATATGTATTGCGGTATTTGGCTTCGATTTCATGAATAAACATGTATTTAGTCTGATTTGATTCCGGAGGCATATTGCGAAACCCTAACTCAACATTATTGGGGATTTTTGGTTGAGATGCATGATTTTGTATATGTAATTGGATTTATGGCGTCGATTGCATGAAATAACGCATGTTTGATGTCTGATTTGAGTCCGGAAGCTTTGGCGAAGCCCTAAGTATGAAATTGAAGGGATTTTTTTTGTAAGTAATGAAATTGTATTGAAAGAAAGGAAAGAAAATGCAACACATATGTTCCATTCCAGGTGTTTTGCCGACTTGGAGATAGAATATAGTAACAAGGGTAGCCCCCAAAAGTCATAAACACAAGAATACAATCAAGACATGATAGAGCATGTGACACTATATAAAAGTCTCCAGCTCAGTCGTCTAAACATCAGATCGACTACCTATGTCAACACATAATCAATCAGCCCTTATACCGGGAACATAGAAGAGAGGGGACCAGGTAGCCTAGTAGAGCTATAGGCCTCCCAAACCGAAGACAAAGTCAGCAACAAAACCATATCAGCACGCCCTCCTAGACAATCCTGTAGATCGGCCCGTCGCATCAACCCGGCTAGCTAGCGGTCATAGATCTGTGCCGGACCTATTGTAGAGCCGCAGGAGACAGCTTCCGCACAAACAATCAAGATCGTCCAATCAGTAGGAAGTCGACCGTGTGACGGCAGGATAACAAACTAGCCAATGTAAAGAATCCAACCCATAACAACAGCAAGATGTAGAGAAGCCAACCCATAACAGCAGCAATGAGCCTCATACTCAAACAATGGATTGTTGTATGAACAACCAAACTCAGCAGAATACAGACTACTTCCTGCGGCAGCAACACCATCCAATTTGTGTGAAGGCCCCAAGATTGTAAAACCAGATTTGCTTCCGACAATAGAACACAACACTACACCAGCACCTCCAGCAGCTTCAACCATCCAGTTCATCTCCACCTTTTTTTTAAATCCTACAGGCCACAATAGGATTTCAATCCAAAAAAGTGGTCCACATGAAACCAAGGAGGTACATAGGGAAAAGGTACCAACCAAGACTGACAGCCAACTGTCTAACAGCAGCCACAATACTAAACAAATCACCAAAATAACCGCCCTATCAATCAGCCATCCGGGAACCAAGCACCAAGAGGAATATATATATATAAGCAAGAGACTAATTTTTTTTATAGCTCCAATAGCAACAGAATAACCATGAAAAAAACAAGAAAAAAGGTACATATGAAACCAAGGAGGTACATAGGAAAAAGTTACCAACCAAGACCGACAGCCAACTGACAAACAGCAACCCCAAAACTAAAAGAGTTAACGGAATAACCGGCCTATCAATCTGCCATCCGGTAACCAAGCACCAAGAGATAAAAAAATATATATATATAATTAATTATATATATATATCTATATGCAAGAGTTTCTTTTTTTTTAAGTTCCAACGCATCAAAAAGGATCGATCCGCCCCTCTGGAAGTGTCTAAATGAACTTTCAGCTTGCTTCGAACCACATTGAATATATGGGAATATAAAAGGTTGGTATCCTGGATAGGAGAGTTTTAAAATGTACGATTATTGCGCTCCTTCCAGATGAAATAGACCATGGTCGTAAGGGTCAGTCGTTCAGATTGGGCCTACAGCCCAAAAGCTATTTTGAGACCAATTAGGGTAAGGCCATTGGATGCTCGTTCGCCGCCGGATTAGATTCCATAGGGAAGCCGAAAAAGGGCAGGAGAAAAAAAGGTGATTATGATGTTCAGCCCCCAATTTGCAAAAAATATAAATTATTGTTATGTTGGTGTAGCCATAGATACAGTCAAGAGTGCTCAGTCTACATCGAATAGCTAGCCATAAAGTGAAAGCATGGGCGGGTATGTGAGGGGGGCTCCAAACTAGGGAAGCCCATGGCATTTTCACCTGTGGAGGGTGAAAGAGGTAATAGGCAGAGTGACTCAAAAAAAGGCCCTCAGTAGAGGCTGTCCAACGACAAAATCCTTGTTCTGAGACTTTGGGAGGTAGGGGGCATGTTATCCATCAAACGAGAGATTTCCATATCCAACGGGTTTGGCCATGCCCATCTATCCCCTCGAATAATGTCTTTTACTTTTGCATCCCAAGGCAATCCTGAAACCGTTTGTGTCCTATCAGTGCTCATATCCCACAAAGGGCCCAAAGGGTGCCAATTATCAAGCCACAGGAAGGTATCAGATCCGTCCACAATTAAGTATTGCATATGAGGGCGCATGTAGGGACGTAACTTCATAATTTTTTGCTAACACCATGACGCTGATTCCAAAACATTTAAGGTCCAAATACATCGGTCCTTAATCCTATGCATATGATCCCATCAAGCCCACACAGAGCCAGAATCCTTTGTAATAATGCGCCAAAGTAACTTGCAGGTCATAGCTTTGTTCTGGGCCTACAAGTTTTTAAGCCCCAGTCCACCTTCGCTCTTTGGGTAGCAGATGTCGACCAATGCAACCTTTGCAGTTGCCTTCCCATCACAAATTCCATGCCATAGAAATCGTCGGATGTAGCTCTCGATGATTTTAAGAACAGACCATGGCAAAATAAAAATGGACGCCCAATACAAGTAGATGGACGATAGAATTGATGAAACGAGCTGAAGATGCCTGCCAAACGAGAGCCACCGATTTTTTTAGGATGAAATATGTCGAATGACTTTATCAATGAGAGGCTTACAGTTAGATACAGATAGTCAAGAGGTGATCAAAGGAACTCACAAGTATTTAATAGGAAGATGGCCTTCCTTGAAACCCAAAATGCCCGAGATATCCTTCTGGAGATCAGGGTCTTGTGAACAGATAAAAATTTCACTTTTATCTTTGTTTGCAGACAGACCAGATACGAGCTTAAACTCCTCAAGATATTCCTATAAAATTTTGATGGAGTACTCTTCAGTTCGGAAAAAAAGTAATAAATTGTCCGCAAAGGCAAGCATAACCGTGCGTGTTTCCTCACAACACCAGTGAAACTTGAATCTGGCATTATGTCTAGCCTTCACCTCAATAATTCCATTTAGCACTTCCATGATGAGCACAAACAGGTACGGGGAGATAGGGTCGCCTTGTCTAAGACCTTTACCTCCTTTGAAGAAACCTACCGATTCCCCATTAATATTTATTGAAAAGAAGGGGGTTGTAATGCATTGGCTAATCCACCCAATCAGTTGAGGAGGGAAACCCATCAGAAACAATATATGGATGATAAAGTCCCAATAGATGGAATCTTAGGCTTTCATAATATCAATTTTCAAAGCACAACGGGGAGAACCACATCCCAAGTGGTAGTTGTACAGAAGCTCCTAAGCTAGGAGGATGTTATCACAAATCTGGCGCACACAACAAAAATTGTTTGACATGTATCAACCAAGTGAGGAAGGGTCATCCTAATTCGATTAGCAATAATCTTTGATATAGCTTTGTAAATGACATTGCAGTAGGAGATAGACCTGTAGTCAGTCACCAGTCGTGGGTTCTAAATCTTTGGGATAAGACTGATAACGGTAGTGTTGATCTGTTTGAGAAGCTTTTCGTGTTAAAAGAAATCATGAATAGCTTCCATCACATCAGTACCAATTATATCCCAAGCATCTTTAAAGAACTTGGAAAAGAACCCATCAGGCCCAGGGGCACGAAATTCTCCAATTGAGAATATACCCTGCTTGATCTCCTCGGCACTGACCTAGGCCGTGAGGGGGGTGATTAACGAGTTCGGAATGATTTTAAGGATGTACAGCTGTATTCGGTTGAGATCAGTCATTCCCTATGTATGCCCAGATCCTAATACCCTTTTAAAGTAATCTACAATAATCTTGTGAACATCCACCCTCCCTAAAGTAGGGGTGCCATTTTCATGGAGGATATCTTGTTCCTATTTTTATTTTCATTTACGGTCCGAAAAAAAATTTGGTGCATTGATCACCGTCCTTGAGCCACTTAACTTTAGCTTTTTGCTGAATGAGATCAATTTCCAGAGCTAAAGCTCGGGAGTAAGCCCCCCGACAAGCTTGTTCCTCATAACTGGAAGCCCTTAAAGGGATTGAACTATTTTAATCCAAATTTCTTGTCATGTAAAAGTTAATCAGTAATGTGGTAATGTCTAGCATGTGATTTATGACTAAAAAGTTTACACCAATTTACAATGTTAAATTTCTAAAGGATTATAACTGTTTACTGTATGTTTAGGAACAAATCTGAAGAGTTTTTAACTGTTTACTGTATATTCTGAAGCTACTGAAGAATTATTGTGAAACTCTGACCGACTGCAGAAATTCAAAAGCATTTTCAGTTAAGAAATAAGAGGGAAAAATATCTCTGATACTGTTATTTAGGACCCATGACTGATATAGAGTCAGGTTAGATTCTCCGTCATATTTTAGAACGTTATGGTAGTAATTAAGGATAACTCTGTCCATAAAGTTATATGTGATTTGTCCTTCCTCAGGGCGTTAATCTAGAGAGTAGTTACTATTTCTGACCGGCATCCCCTACTCTGAATCCTCGTAGAGGGGATAGATCCCGCGGGAAGGGATCTCCTGTTACTATTTCTGGCCTTGGATTGTATGGAGTGAATACAATCTATCCTTAATTATTCGCCCCCTCTGCTAGTAGGGTCTTCTGGTAGGATCCTTTATTGCTACAAAAGAAGTTTTCTATAACTTGTGGAGTTGACACTGGTTTCTACTTTCTAAAGCATGATTACACTGATTCTCAATTTTTGAAGCTTAATTAATGTCAATTATACTTTTTCTTCTTTTCATGCACTGTTCTGCCCCTGAATATCTTCATGCTATAATATATATGTATGACTATTCTGCATAACTTATTTACTACATGTATGTATATACCTTGTTAGACTTCAGCTCACTATTTTACTATTTTTTCCCTCCACATGAGACAGTAGAGCTTATACCACACGAGAAGGAATAGCTAAAGTTAGCCTACTGACTTTTGAAGACTTGAAGCCATTCGGGGATCTTGGAAGGAAGTGTTTGGACGTAATTACCAGATTTTCGTATATGAACTTATGTGTGTGGATTTTTTGTAAGAAATGTATGATACAAACAGAGATTTATGCTTCCGCAGATTTATAGTACTGCTTCTGCTATGTGTTTCTTTTTGGGATTCTGTTACAGGACCTAGGCGGCATCTCCTTTATGTTTTTGACTTAGTGGACAGGTTTATAATTGGCCCATGGATGATATGACAGTTTGAGATCCTGTGTATATGTGTTGTAGGATAAAATAATTTTATCTTTGTAGTTGTGTGTTTGATTTGGGTTATTTGATATAGGTTATATTTTAGGCTTTTATCCAATTACAGAGGAAACTATGCTAAAATTTCTATAGAAATTATATATCTTGAATTATGGTTTTAATTTCTATTTCTGTCTTGGCGGAAGCTTATGAGAAAAAGAAAAAAGATTTGTTCCTTCACATCTAGCTTCAGCAAATCTAGGTTTGACTGCTTATAGTCGTTTCACCAATGAACAAGCATCATAGTTTTTGGGAGACTTGGACCCAACGAAGGCAGAGGCATGGATCAAGAGAATTGAAAAGATTTTCACTGTAATTTGTTGTCCGAAAGTAAATAAGGTGGCTTTTGTGACATACAAGTTGGAGGGTGAAGTCGACCACTGCGGTCAATGTAGAAGAGGGCTTTGGGCACTGCTGATGACCAGATTAACTAGGATATGTTTAAGAAGGCATTCCTAGAAAAGTATTTTTTGACCAATCTACAAGAATAGAAGGAGGATAAATTCTCAAGGCTGCAGCAAGGAAATTAGATCGTAGCTAAATATGAAGTTAAATTTACGGAGTTGTCCCAATATGCCCCGCACATAGTTGATGACAAAGCCAGGAAGGCAAGTAAGTTTCAGTCCGGGCTGAGGGATGACATCAGGAAGTAGCTGGTCATGCACAAGCTACAAAATTATAGGGTGATTCTAGATCGAGCTCCTTTATTTGAGAAGGAGCTTGAGAGAGAATAGTATTTTGGGAGGAAATTTGGGAGTCATAGAGGATCAATTCCTAGTCATGGTTCGGGGTCAGGAAGACCTCATAAGAAGACAAGGCCAGACGATAAAGGAAATAAAAAGGTGGAGCAGCAAGTAGCACCGAGTCTGCAGATGATCGCTAGTGCATGTGACTACTTCGGGAAGTTTCATGCGAGGAAGTCGTGCAACAAGCGTTTGGGAGTCTACTTCAATTACAGCAAGCCCAGCCACTTGATTAAGGATTGTCCCATTCCTAAGTGGCCAATGGAGAAGAAATCAAATGTTTTGGGGAAGGCCTTTGCATTGATAGTCTAGGATGTAGAGGAGGCGCCAAATGTGGTAGAAGATACTATCACTATCTTTAAAACTCATGTGTATGTTCTTCAAGATTTGGGATCCACCCACTCTTTTGTTTCTCCGAGATTTGCATGTCAATTGTTATTCCCTCCAATAATTTTGGATCATAGTTTGGTTGTGTCTACTCCTGCGGGATCGTCTATGGTCACGAAAATTTGTATCCGAGGTATGAAGTCTAGATTAGCAAGTTGCAGTTGGTTGTGGATTTGATTCTGTTAGAGATGTCTGATTTCAATGTGATCCTAGGCAAGAATTGGTTGGCGGGTTATCATACCAATGTCGATTGCTTTCATAAGAAAGTTTATTTCATCATCCAGGTTGTGAACCATTCATTTTCCAAGGTGTGGTATGGAAGAAATCGCCTTGTTTTATTTTGGTTTTGCATGCTCGTCATTTGATGGAATCTGGATGCCAAGCCTACTTGGCTTATACCTACACAATTGGAAGTCATGATGTGCCGACCAATGATATCCTGGTAGTTAGCGATTTAAAGATGTCTTTCCCGAAGAATTGCCTGGTTTTCCACCTCATCAGAAGATTAAATTTGAAATTAAGGTTATTCCTAGTTTGACACTGACTTTGAAGGCACCGTATAAAATGGCGCCCGTAGGATTAAAGGAACTAAAACAGCAGTAGTAGGAACTTCTCAAAAAGGGACTTATTCGACCAAGTGTATCTCCTTAGGGTGCATTGATATTATTTGTAAAGAAGAAGGATGGACCATTGCGGATTTGCATTGATTACCGGGAGTTGAACAACATTACCATTAAAAATAAGTACCCGTTGCCGAGAATCGATGACCTATTTTATCAATTGTAAGGAACGCAGGTATTTTTTAAGATTGACCGTTGTTCGGGGTATCATCAATTGAGAATTAAGGAGGACGTGATGAAAATGACCTTTGGATCGAAGTACAGGCATTTTGAATTTCTAGTTATGCCACTTAGGTTGACAAATGCCCTCGCTGCTTTTATGTATTTGTTGAATCAGGTATTTTGGCCCTATTTGGATAAATTTACTATTTTCTTCATTGATGATATATTGATTTATTCGAAGAGCTATGATGAGCATGAAAAGTATTTGAGGATTACGCTCCAGATGCTTCGGGAAGAAGAATTGTGTGCCAAATTGAAGAAATATGTATTTTGACTTGAGAAAGTGGCATTTTTTGGTCATATTATATTGAAGGAAGGCATTTCTGTTGATCTGAAGAAGATCAAAGCTATTTTTAATTGCAACCGACCTTTTACGGTGACCCAAGTTAAGAGTTTGCTTGGGATGACGGCATTATCGAAGATTTGTGAAATATTTCTCTAGAATTTCCATACAACTGGCCTCATTAACAAGAAGGATGTTGAATTTATTTGGACAAAAGAGTGTGAGTAAAGTTTTCAAGAGTCAAAAGATCGATTGACATCCGCTCCAATCCTGACGATTCCTAAAGGATCCGGTTGATCCAATTTTTATTGTGATGCAAGAAGGACAATATTAGGCTGTGTTCTAATGCAGCATGGAAGAGTGATAACCTATGGATAAAGATAGCTAAATATCCATAAAAAGAATTACCCGATACATGATTTGCAGCTAGAGGTGGTAATGTTTGCCTTGAAAATCCAGAGACATTACTTTTATGGTGAAAAATTCCTAGCGTATTTAGATTATAAAAGTCTCAAGTATTTATTTTTGGAGAATGGGCTAAATATGAGGTACAAAAAATAGATGGACTTCTTAAAAGATTTTGATTGTGAAATCCAATATTAGCCAGGAAAGAGTAATGTAGTCGCAGATGGTCTAAGCTGTCAAGCTAGGTTTGTGGCTAATTTGCGAATTAAGGAGATGGAGATGTTGAAGTGCATGAAGCAATGTGATATCCGGAGGTATGCCCAGGATAACTGGATGATTTTGTCATGCTTTCAAATCCAGCCAAAGATATTGAGACGGATTAAGGAAGATCAGATGAGTGATCCGTTCTTAGCTGACATTGCTAGAGATTTGAGTAGAGACTCTAAAGTTAATTTTAATGTTCGTGCCGATAGAGGCTTGAGATTTCGGGATAGAATTTGTGTACCAAATGTCGAAGAATTGAAGGAGGAAATCATGAAGGAAGCGCACCGGTCCAAGTATACTATCTATCTGGGAATTAATAGGATGTGTCATAATTTGAAGAAAATATTTCAATGGAGAAATATAATGAGGAAAATCATGGCTTTTGTGGGAAAATGTTTGGTTTGCTAATAGTTGAAGGACAAGCGTAAAACGTTCTCCGGCCCTTTACAACTATTGTCTATCTCGAGTTAAAAATGGGAAGATATATCAATAGATTTTGTTATCGGCTTGCCGAGGACACTTAGGAATCATGATGTAATTTGGGTAATTGTTGATCAACTTACAAAATCAACGCATTTTCTGGCGATTCGGGTGACTTATTCAAGGAATCGATCAGCTCGACTGTATATTTATGAGATAGTGAGATTGCATGGAGTTTCAGCATCCATCGTATCAGATTAAGACCCGAGCTTTGTCTCAAAATTTTAGAAAAGTTTGCACCCCAAATCAGAGGCGTATTTAAAATTTGGCACAGCCTATCACCCACACATGGATGAGCAATTATAGTAAACCATCAAAACTCTAGAGGATATGTTAAGAGATACAGTGCTAGAGATAAATGGCAACTGGGATTATCATTTAGAATTGGCAGAATTTTCTTATAATAATAGTTACCATGCGAGTATTGGGATGGCCCCATTTGAAGCACTGTATGGGAGGAAGTGCCATTCACCAATTCATTAGAAAGAGGTGGGCGATAGACTGCTTATGGGACCGGAGATCGTTAAGGAGATGTCAAATAAAATCAAGTTGATCCTTGAGAAGTTGAAAATAGCCCAGAGTAGGCAAAAGAGCTACGCCAATTAAAGAAGATCAGAACTAAAATTAGAAGTCGTGGGTTTTCTCTTTTTGAAGGTATCACCGTTGAAGGGCATATCCATATCTGGGGTTAAAGAAAAGTTAAAACTGAGATTTATTAGTCCCTTCAAAATTTTTGAGAAAGTAGGTGAGGTAGCCTATCAATTGGCATTGCCACCGAATTTAGGAGAGGTGCATAATGTTTTCCACATGTCGATACTCCAGAATTATGTTTATGATCCAACCCATGTCATTGATTTTGAGCAAATATCGATTAGCAAAAATTTGTCATATGTTGAAGAGATAATTTAGAATTTGGATCGTAGAAACCAAGTACTCTGGACAAAGACAATCCCATTTGTCAAAGTCTTATGGATGAACCATTCGCAGAAAAAGGCTAAATGGGAGCGAGAGGATGAAATTCGGGATAAGAATCCCCATCTCTTCTCTTGATAAGGTAAGTAACCATCTTCAAATTTTAAGGACAAAATTTTTGTAATGAAAGAAAAATTGTAAGGTTTGAATTTTCCAATTCCATAAATCATGATTTATTAAGTCAATATAAGTGATATTAAGGATAATGGATATGGAAATCTGGGTCGAAAGTTTTGAAATTGGGCCCAGGCGACTAGGCCTAGTACAATCTTGAGGAGTGCTCGAGGTGCACAGTAGGCAGACCTTCCAGAACCCACACGCCTGATCCGCACCTGTGCCTTGGTCGACGCATATTTTCTAGAACCCTTGTGCCCGATGGCTACTCAACACCCACTCGAGCGTTGAGTTCCAGATCGTAGACAATCGAGAGACGCTTGACCGGTGCTTGAGCGCGCGAGTGGTTGAAGCCCCATACCTTTCCTTTTTCTGCCATTTTTGCATGAATTTATAGAGAGGAGAGAGAGAGAGGAAAAGGAGGAAGAAGAAAAAAGAGAGAAAGTGAAGGAATGGGTTCCGAAAGCTTGAATCCGGATGATCCGAATAAGAAAACTAGTAATCGGATCAAGGCAAGTGCATCCTAAACTTTCTTTTTCTTTTGTTATTGTTCATTTTCATTCTCCTTGGATATTATTGCTCTTATACTTACCCTATCTAAGATTTTGAAGTAAATGCATGAAAAATATACATATTTATTGATTTACCATATTTTTATAGCAAGATTTGTCAAAAAACTCTCATTTATTTTTTTGTATCTCAAATATAATAACATTAGAACTTCTCTCCATGTTTAGAGGCCTAAAAATAATTTCCCCCATGTTTGTGCTTTGAATCTATAAATTTTAAATTATTTCATGTTATTTATGTATGCTTGAAATATATTGTATATTAATTTTATACAGCATATTCCTTACTTGTACTGAAATTTCCTAATATTTTTATCTTACCAATATTATTGATAAATTTTCATGACTAAGAAATTGTCATGGTAAAATGTGCAAGCATTATGGAAAAGAAACAAAAAATATTATGCAATTATGTTAATTAATTATGAATTGTTCTCTAAAAAAGTAACAATCAAGAATGTGTGAAGTCAAGCGTAGAATTTCCTAAAAAGTTAAGAAATTAGATCAATAAATATTCAAAATATGATATATTTTGGTATACGTTAGTATAATATGGTGGAAGATCGTTGTCTACAAGCACTGCTTGCGGTTTATGGCCCCGTCTATAGGGCTATATATAGATGGCCCGCCTCTGGGTTTTAATCAGAGAAGAAGGTTTTTTATTGTGTAAAAATAAACACAATCCAAGTTTTGATTCACTAATCTTTTAGCTAGTAAGTCCTATTGGCCCTGATTACTAAAAAAAGTAAAATTTAAGTATGTTTCTGGCTAAATACAAAGATAAGAAAATCTAATATGCATCATGAGGGTTTTATACATGTTTAATCTTTTGCACACGATCACGAATCTTATTCCCTTCCGTTATGAGTTGTGAGTTTAAACTATGCATGTCCTTGATATATATTATGCCTTGTTGAGTATTTGGCTCACTCCCTTACTATTTCTGTTAATCTTTTAGATAATCCGTATGAATATATGCCCAATGAGGAGTAAAGATTAACGCTTAGTCTTATGTCTCGTGGATGTCCTAGAATGTATTTAGACATCATCCTTTGTAGTTTCTGATATGTTGTTTCTGGACTTGTTGTAGGACTTGGATTTATATATTATCACGTAATTAAGGAGGTCAAAGTGTATTTTTGGTTGAAGCCTAGTATATTTAGGTTATGGAAATGTTTTTGTAGGACTTAGGATGTTTGCAAGTATCTTCCCATTCTAGGTCCGACAAGGTAATATATTTAGTTTGTTGTCGGAGCCACAATGTCATGGCATTGTGTTACGGATCCTGTGTATGTTGATATATATTTTATTTTTTATTCACGTCTAGCAGTTAATTTATTATAAAAATTAAGTTAATGACGGATTTGGGACGTAGTCCATCACATCAAACATCCAAATGCCAAACATCCAAATCAATTAAATATTTAAATATGATTTCGTACACAATATTTGTAATATGAATTTGAATATGAAATAATTTAAATATATAAAATCATCAAAATGTCCAGTATCATAAATTTAAACACTCAAAAGTCAAAAATTTTGTAATATTAAAAAATCTATTTAATTTATTTTGAATTTATTTGTTATTTTGGTTAATTAGATGTGTTAAAATAAATTATATTTGTCGGAAATTTGAAGGAATTCAAATCATTTGGTTGGCATCCGAAGTGCACTCGAATGGCACTTGAGTACTGATTCTTGTTGCCTTGCGCTTGAAGCACGCTTAAGGCACGCCTGAGCTAGTACTTGAGTGCTATTTAGCGTATATAAGGGGGACAGTGTGCACGATGGGCATTTCACGTGGTAGAAGAAGAAGAGAAAAGAAGGAAAATGAGAGAGGAACAAGAGAAATGGCAAATCATAATATTCTTTTATCGGATCTGCTTGGTATAAGATTAAGGAAAGTATTTATAAGCTCTACCATTTATCTATTTTAATATCTTATAAGTTTTATATTTATTTTAGATATTTAACTTTTGTGTATACTATTTTTATTTAGCTCATGTATTTTTCTTTATGTATGCATGATATTTTACCTATCGTTTGAGGGGTTTTGTTATGAATTTATAAATATTTGAGAAATTTGTTATTTTATTAAAAATGGATAAATATTTAAAACCGCATATTTAAGTATCAGTATATTTGTATAGAAAATGTCATGATAAACCTATACGGAGCATGTATTAGTACTCATATATTGCTACCGTTGTAATTTGATTTAGATATGTGATTTGTAGTGCCTCTTTCAATGGGGAAACTATATTGCAGATGAAAAAAAATTTTGTGACTCCCTTTTTCACCGGTAATAAAGGCTTTGTTATAATATGGCCTACCCCATTTATGTTTTAATGAAAACCATCGTAAGTGAATTAAATAAAAAATTAATATATTTGGATATCCTAATATATCCATTAAATTTGAGGATTGTAACTAGAGTCATGGGTAGTTAAATATAGTAAGCAAGTTCCTTATTTATGGGAGATAAAATATAAAAATGGTATTACCCATAGGTCTAAATAGTGGTTCATATGACTTAAAATTAGTAAAAGTATGGTAACCCTTTCTCAAGTAGGCTTTATGGTATTTGATTCTCTGATTTCGTGCATGGTTTGTATTTGTACATAGATTTATATTTGAATTTCAATTTGAGACTTACCGATTTACCCACAGTTGGGATTTGGTTAGTCTCATATATTTCGATATGTGATTTATTCTAAAACATGTTTTAATTTATATAATTTTATTCTAACTTTTGTTTATATGTGATTTGGATTCGGACTTTATTTTGCTCAATATACCTTTCATATAGATATGATATGATTTAGATTATGTGATTTAACTATGGATCACGATTTGTTATGAGCATGTCCCAATGGGACTACTTTTCGATTTAGCCTATGATTTGAATATGAGACTACCTAATGATTTTTTTTATTGAACTTTTGAAATTGAGTCTTTTACCCATTTTGAATGTACTTATGGATCCTCCCTCCAAATTTAGATATAATTGTTTATATATATGATATTAATATTTATTAAATTTTAGGCTCACATTTTCTGTTTCTTATCACTTTAGAGTAATGGGTTCGGATATTGTGTAAGAGTTTGGACGAAATTTGATTGTGGCTTCATCTGTTAGTGAGTTATGGTTTCATTTTGATTTGGGTTTGTACTATTATATCAAAGTGTGCAATGGATGCACTTTAGGCATTTGGTTATGTATGAACAATTGTACCAGTATATATAATGGATGTGTATATATTGAATTTGTTCCTTCCATATGACTTTGGATAGCAAGTCATTTGATATATTGTTCAGATGGTTATCCGATGAGATCTTGTACGGGTTTTGGTTGTCATATTGGGTCCTGTGATTTATTTTTCTTGTCACACCTAGGTTTTGAGATTAGTTAATCATTGTGGTATTATTATTATTATAAAATTTTATTTCTTATAAAATTTATTGATTATATTTTCTTTGATTCCAATTCGTGATAAATCCAATTCAAATCTAGATAAAGATGAATAATAATTAAAGCCTATATTCTCAAAAGTCACATGTCTCAAATATTAAATCAAAGATAAAATATCAAAAGGCCAAAATACACTAAAATCTGATAATTAAAAACTAAAAGACTAATTTTGAATAATAGTTATACATACTCTCAATAATTTTATGTCAAATCTCTACTATTTTGACCAACAGTTAGGACGTCCATATATTACTCCATATAGATGGGATCGAAATGCCATTTTCTTTTACAACTTATGGATGACTGGTATAATTCTCAAATCTATCTAAATATATTAATATATCTGAATATATTATTCTATTTAATTCTTTACAATTATTCTCAAATAAAATATCAATTTAGAGGACTCGATGATAAATGTTTAAAACTTTTCTTCTCTATCCAAAAAGTATAAACTTTTCACTCCAAAAAAGTATAAATATAAAGTGTTTCATCGTATAGGAAAATATAAATATCAAAATAAATAACAAAATAAAATTCAATCCAAACTATATGTATAGACTATTACATGTAATGCCTAAATATGATATTTATGACTTTTTCTTCACAAATATTTTAATATGTAAATATAATATTGTAAATATTTATTTATTCTGTAAAAAATAAACTTCAAATATATGAATATAATACTTCACAAATACTTCAAATATTTGTTGGAGAAATTTGTTTGTGAAATTAATCAAATTTCAAGGATATACAAATTAGTTTTATAATATAAACATGATTTTAAAGAAGTGGTCGAATTATCTTATCTCATAGGTGTTTTACTCTGGTGCTTAGATGCGCTTGATTAATCAGCATTACAAATATGTTATGTTTGTATCATAAATATGAGGTATTTTTGTTGGATTTGGTCACTCTCTTATATGATAAGTCAACAAACGGGTTATCATCTGATAAAATCTGGAGAGCAAAGGATTTTCGGAAAGTAATGGTAGGCAGCTTTCGGGCAACAAATAGCCGGTCAACTTGTTGATTGGCTAAGGAGCAAAATAGCCGGTCAACGAGTTGACCAACCAAGGAAGACGTTTGGAAAAAAATGACAGGTTGTAATATTTTTTCCAGTTGCGCAAAATTTACCGGTTGCGGGATTGAGAATTTCGGTCAAAGGGTTGACCGACTAAAGGAGACTAAGCGGCCGACAGAAGACGTGAGGAATTTGCTAAGGAGCAAACGGCTGGTCAATGCATGGACCCGCTAAGGAGACAAAGGTGCACAAAAGCTCCAAGGAGGCAAACAGCCATGGAAGCTCTTTGATGCCAAAATGGCTGGTCAAT